>JARBWK010000008.1:86972007-87118588 GCA_030556195.1 Anolis apletophallus | reverse complement strand
CATGCGTGAGGGGTGTGTAAAATAATGTTTTGGGGGTACCAAATAATGTTTGCTTACCATTTAAAATTACCTTAGACCGCCCCTGCTTGTTATATAACCTGCAGACGACACTGTCTTACCCCTGCATTAAGGGAGGCTAATGGGGGACACCTAGTATATATCATTTATGACAGGGTTTTTCTTGCTCTGTAAATATAAGTCTTTGCTTTGCATACCTTTCCTGGTGAAATGGAGATTATAAGAACCAAGCCACTAGGAAATACAGTACTCAAGAATAGTAATAATCCTGAACAATTCAGTAGCAATCAGGATTCAACTACTAAATCTCTGTCAGATCTGGTCGCCGTACAAAAGAAGATGGCGGAAGCGTTCGGTCGCTGGGAGAGCGAGCTCCCACCGCAGACGCAAAGCGTCAGTTTTTACCCTCGCCAGACCACTAATCTCACAGGGCTCACACCCCTGTCAGCACCCGGGGTTCAGACTCCGACCTGGAAGGGTCGTGGAAGGTCCCCAGCGAAAGGAGACGGCTGGACTATTGGGGTGCCTAGCAAAGCAGGCCTCCATCCCCAGGCCTTCAGGCCCTCCAGGCTCAATTTCGACTGGCGGCTGCCCAGTTCGCCATACTGGGAGGATGATGGCGTCTTCCAGGTCCCCCCTCTCCCGCCCGTCAACCTACCCATGAAGCCAGCAGAAGCTCACCGCGAGGAACTGCATCTTGGGTGAGGCCTGCCGCAGTGGCCCCTGGGCGGTGGTGCTAGGTCCCGGTCCCCTTGGAGCAACAGCAGCAGCCGAAAAAACAGGGGCGGCGGCGGGGCGGTCTGGGAGACCAGCGCAGCTGCCGAGCTGCCCCTGGGCCCCAAAGAGACATCGGTGCCGCCGGATCGCCGTGGAAGTTGCCGAGGACGGCCAGAGGCCCCTCTCCCAGGCGCCGCGGCCGTCGTCGGCCCCGCCCGAAAGCAGCCGGAGCCGGAGGAGTCGGAGGAGCCTCCCAACATCACGGCCATTCTGGCAAAGGCTCCAGGTGAGCGGCCCGCCGCAGGGCCACCCGGTTTTCCCGCCACCTGGGGGTTTGGGCTGGTCAATCTAAGATGGCGCCAGCCCCCAAGACGCCGAGCCGGCACTCGCAGCCTCGCCGCCGCCGCCCTCCTCCTTCCCATCAGCTGTGTGGGAGGCGGCTTCCAGCCACACTGGAAGGAGCGATGGCGAGCCAGCGCTGCAGACAGAGTGGCAGCCCAGATATGAGGGAAGTAGCCCCGAATCAATGACGAATGAGATCACCGATTCCCACCCGAATGGGGCAGGTGAGCCCACCTAAAGACATAGAGGAGCAGAAGGCCCCTGCCCCACTGTCCCCACTGTCCCCCTTTGACCCATCGGCAACTGAGACTTCCTGCACCCGTCTAAGTCCCCCCAAGGAGGGCCTGACACCCCAGCCACCGGCCCCTCTTCCACCTGCAAACGGAGCAAAGGGGAGCGCAGGACGCAAACTGAGACGGAGACACTCTAAAGGTCATATCCGTGATACCGCCCACAGTCGCGCATCCCCTCAAGAATTAGAGGATGACTGTGATATTAATAACAACGGAGGACCAGGCGGCAAAAGGGGCAAGGAAGGCCCTGAGGCGCGGAAGCGAGCGGCCTCTAGATTAGGCACTGAAGCGTCGACCCCGCCACAACCTACAGACCCCGACCCACAGGCCCCTCGCGGCAGTAGGGCCCCGCAAGAAAGACCCAAAGCACCATGCTCAGATCCATCCAAGCAGTGCAAACTCAACATCGCCACCCAGAGGGGTCATAACAACTCCAGGGCACCCCAGCTGACAATCCCGGTCCCTTCAGGACCAGAACCTTCTGGGCTCGAAAGGTTCAGAGCTCCCGCCGGCCCTTCCGCGACACAACCACCGTCCTACTCGCCTCACAAGCCTGCAATCAAAATCAGGCCTCCTAACGTCCCTTCGGGGACGTGCACAAACTCAGCGCCCGGCTACAACCATCAGTACCAAGGCGCTCCCACCTGCCCCATCCCAGTAATCAGCGGGCAGAGGAGGGCAAGGACACCAACCCACCCTCCTCCAATCAGCGCCGTAAATCCCCTTCATTCTGGCTCCGTCCCATTACCTGCCATGCCCGCCAGCAAACACCTATTTCACCCGGGTCCTCACTGCTACTTCTCAACGCGAGGTCGATCTGCAACAAAGCGGGCCACCCTGCGGGACTTTATTGTAGAACAGAACGCGGATGCTCTCTGCATCACAGAGACGTGGACTCAGGACGGTGACTGTGTCCTCCTCCAGGAAATAGCCCCAGGCTTTCGAGCCTTCCACCGCCCAAGACCTACAGGTCGAGTGGTGGAGTAGGACTGGTTGTGAAGGACGCGGTTACCATTTCTGTTCTCCAAACACCGGAGCTGACCGGCATTGAATGCCTGAGGGCAACCTTTGGAGAGGAAGGAAAGACGGGCTCCTGGTCGTCTACCGGCCCCCGGGCCCACAAAGATGCCACTTCTGCCTTACAGGATCTGATCGTGGACTGGGCCTTGAAGTTTCCCGGCTTCTTATACTGGGCGACTTCAACATCCACCCGGACACAGTCCCCTTTCACCCGCTGCACGAGAATTCCTTATGCATATGGACGCCCTCGACCTCTCCAGGACAGCCACTGGTCCCACCCACCAAGCTGGCCATGCACTGGATTTGATTTTCAGTCAGGGTCTCGCAATACAACACCGTGATACCAGAGGATCTCTGTCAGATCTGGTCGCCAGATGGGATAGTGTGCTCTCTAGGGCCATTGATCAGATCGCCCCAAGGCGCCCCTTCGCGCCTAAGGAAAACCTGCTCTCCATGGTTTACAACACACCTGAAGCAGATAAAACATCGGAGGAAGCAACTCGAGTGTTCCTGGCGGCGAAAGCCGAGCGTGGAAACCAGAGCCGCCTATAGAGCCCAGCACAGGCTATATGAACTCGAGATCAAAAAGGCGAAGAGATCCCATAACGCAGCCCAGATTTCTGCCTGCGGGCTCCCACTCGGCGCAGATTTTTTCAAAGTTGTCCGAGTCTCCTCCCCCCACAAAGGAACCTAACAACTCGGCGTTAACAGCTGACGACTTCCAAAGACACTTCATTGAAAAATCGCGGCCCTTCGGAAGGACTTACCATCGATCCCGAGGAAGACGGCCTGAGGTCCCAGCTCCCCATCCCTGCCCATCACATCTAATCAAGTCCAATACTGACATCTTGTCCGGTGCTCTGAGGGACCTGGTGAATCTCTCTCTTGAAACAAGTGCCTTTCCGGACTCCCTGAAAGAGGCGAGAGTCACCCCCCTCTTGAAAAAGACATCGCTTGACCCCGAGGTTCCTGCTAACTACCGCCCGGTTGCCAACTTACCCTTCCTGGGCAAGCTCCTTGACCGAGCACTAGAAAGCCAAATTCAGGTCTTCTTGGATCAATCCGGGGCTTGGACCCGTCCCAGTCGGGCTTCCGCGGGCCACGGAGTGGAGTCCGTTCGTGGCAATCACTGATGACATCCGTCGACAACTGGATCGGGGAGGCTCGGCAATCCTAGTCCTCTTGGACCTTACGGGCGCCTTTGATACCGTCGACCACGACCTGCTTCTCCATCGCCTGGCGGCCTCCGGGATCCAAGACAGAGCTCTGGCCTGGCTGGAATCGTTCCTGCGAGGCCGCTCGCGGTCGAGTGGCAGGGTCAAGTCTCTTTGAAAAACGATGTGGAGTGTGGAGTCCCTCAGGGTGCCATTCTATCTCCCACCCTCTTTAATATCTACATCCAGCCCCTGGCTAATATTGCTAGGAGCCATGGGTTCTCCTGCTACCAATACGCAGACGACACGCAGCTGCTCTTGAAGCTTGACCCAGGGTCATCATCAGTACCGGACAGTTTCAGCCTAGGATTGAGGGCGGTGGCGAGCTGGCTCAGGGCATATAGACTCAAGATCAACCCGGCTAAAACGGAGATCCTCTGGCCGGGTCGTCCGACCCCCGCCCACCACTTCCACTCTTCGAGGCGAGTCCCTGGCTCCAGCCCCGGCGGTGAAAAGCCTGGGAGTGATCCCTGACGAAAATCTCACGATGGAGGCCCAGATCCAGGCTGCAGCTAAGGGCGCCTTTTTCCATCTCCGTAGGGCCCGTCGGCTGGCTCCTACCTTCCACCAGAGGCCTTGAGAACAGTGGTCCATGCCACTGTCGTCTCACGCCTCGACTACTGCAACGCCCTATATGTGGCCTCCCCAGACAACAACTAAGAGGCTGAAACGTATCCATAACGCCGCAGCCAGACTCATTACTGGGTCATCAGTGAGGGATCACATTTCCCCCATTCTTAAAGAACTTCACTGGCTGCCCCTAGAGTTCAGAGCCCTTTACAAACTCCTGGTGCTCACCTTTAAAGCCCGGCACAACATTGGGCCTTCCTATCTGAGTGACCGGCTGACGACCCAATGCAGCGAGAGGCCAGCACGCTCCATCAACGGTGACCGCCTGACTACCCCTGGAGTGCGGGAGGCTAGACTGGCGGAAACTCGGCGGAGAGCCTTCTCCGTCGCGCCCCCCCGACTTGGAACTCACTGCCGCCCACCCTCAGAGCCTCTCCGACTCTATCTGGATTCCGGCCAGCCTTGAAGACCTGGCTCTTCCGCCTAGCGTTCGGGACTGGCTCGGTACCCTGGACTACCTGAGCCACCCCTCCTGTTCATATTCCATGTTTTTAAACTGTTGTACATTGTTCACCCTAGGGTTTTAACTGTTGTAAGTCGCCCGGAGCACCGCCGGTGGAGGGCGACTCACAAATATTAAAGTATTATTATTATTATTATTATTATTATAAATGCCTAATACATGCTACCTCACAGGTAGTCTTTAAATGAGATGCACATTGAAAGTAATCTCTATTACCCAAATATAAATGCCCTGAAAGTTTAAAATCTCTTCCTGTAAAATCAGAATATACTTGGACAAGCAGTTGTTCATAATTAGCATGTTCAGCATAGATAAGAATATAGGCAGCATTACAAAGAATTATAACTTCAAAGAATCCTGTTTTAATCTATAATGATCCCTTTCACTTAATGATTATGAACTTTTGCTGTATTCATTTTTGACTTTACACAGCAGACCTCTGGTAGGCTTCTTAGCAGCAAACACATTTCTCAAGAAATATACATAAAATTCCACTCTCATTATCATGCAAATGTAACAGTAATCCTCTGACACAGATTCTCGAAAACTTTAATCAAATGGCATCTCACATGAATTAGATTCCAGTCATAACTTTCACTCCCTCTAGAAAAGACTGATTAAAAATCCATAAAATGTATGCGCCATTAAAAGGGCAAAATCAAAGTCACTGCTCCTTTGATATCTCAAGAATAATAAATTAGCAAGCAGAAAGTATTTTGAAAATATAATTCTTTAAATGCACACTAGTGGGGCTGTACTAAAAGGCAAAACAGTAATTACAGCTACAAATACAAATACATGTTGGAAGAAGCTGAAGGCTCATTTTACTCAACTCGCAACACCTGGTGGTCCCATGTATGGGCTTCAAGAATGTCCACAAACTGCCTATAAAAAGACTTCTTTGATTTTCTCCCTGTCACGGTGAATTTTAAAGTAGAATTTTAGCCTTTTCAAGTACACATTATAATTGTTGCATTCCAGAGAAGTTTGTGTGAAGAAAAAAACCTTGGTTAAAACATGGTTAAGAAACATTAGAGAAGAAAGCCCTTAAGACTTAAGCTTTTTCTTCAGCTCCCTTCTATTGCTGAAAGACCTGCCAGAAGAGCTTTGATAGCTGATACACTGTTTAAAACAGCACTGAAAAGCAATATCTTCTGGCAGGCTTGTCCAAATGGTGTTTAAATTATGAATTTATGTGTGTGTGTGTGTGTGTGTGTATATATATATATAATGAATGTGTTTTAAATTGCTGCTTCCATTTTTCCCTTTTTACGTGTTTATTTTGCTATGTTTTAATTGCTATGTTTTAATTTCTTGCCTTGATCCATTTGGAGTGGCGGGTAAAAATAAATATCATCATCATAATTAAGCTTATGCTATCAGTAAGTGTTTCCACTTAGAGATGTTTACCAGTTCCAGATTTGTTTTTGTTCTTGACCAAATACTTGATACAATTCTTGATAGTTTTACATATATTTGCAAAAAAAAGGGTTTCCACTTTATCTAGAAAAACAGCAGGGGAAGGTTGCTAAGAGCAAACTACAAACAATCAGGAATACTGACAATAGGTCGACTTCCGGGGAAGGCAAGATGGCGGCCGCAGCAGGACCCAGGAGCGCCTCTTGAAGCCAGGGTGCCTGACCCTTTTCCCAAAAGCTGGGGACCTGTGGAGCCCCGCGAACCGACGGGGAAGAGGACAGTTTGTTGGCTGCTTCCTTTCTGTGGTACCGGCCAAGTGTGCCCCCCCCCTCAAGGGAGGTCACCGGAGCCGGCGCACGGAAGGGAGCAAAGCCGCTGGGGGAAAGGGACGACGCGAAAGCGTCTCAACGGCCGGCCGCCTTCTTTTTTAATTTGAAGAAGAAGAAAGTTTATGAAAGTCTGGAGATACAGAGCAGAAGGAAGCAGGTTTGCTGGAGACCCTCTCCCTACTTGGAGAAAGTGGGAGAGAGAGAAATGAGCAATTAGAGCTCACGAGAAGAGAAACTGGATCCGAGGAAAACAACCAGAGTAACCAGTGTAAGCTACCTTTTATTTGGCGACGGGAACCCTTCGGAGAAGGAATATCACCCCAGCTTCAGTAGCACAGGCTAATAAGGAGATAAATAAGCCCCCCACGTTGTTCTCGGATCCCGGGCTGCGCCCCCTTTAAGAGGAGACATCCAAGAACGGAGGAGAAGGAAGAAGGAAGTAGCGAGCCGCAACACCACTTAACGCCACCCATCTCCATCCGTCGACATCCAGCACCATCTAGTGGTTCAATTCGAGAAGTGGCGACGAGTATTAGAGTGAGGTGCTGGCGAAGGAGGGGCGGAGGGACAAGAAAACGCAAGGACTTCAGGACGCCAGGACGAAGAGCCGGGGAGACATGTCCGGAGCGACCCGGTGCGGTGAGGGAAGGCGAGAGGGAAGCGCAGGGGCCCGGAAAGTACAGGCAAGAGTGCTCAAACTAAAGGACTAAAGGAAGATCAGGAAGTGGGAGAGACAAACCACTTTAGCAGTCAAGGTATACTATAGTCTGAAGCTGCAGTGGGGAATAGAAGTCTTACTACCTGGGAGTAAAAGCACCAGGAGAGTGCAGGTTGAAGGGAAATAGGAGGAGAGAAGAGTCAACTTTTGGCAAACTTGGCGACTTCCCAGGGGAGGGGATGGATAAATTTACAAACATCACAAAGCCAAGTAAGGCTCCAGCAGCATCAGCCACAAGGAGAAACTCTCTTCAGGGAGAGATTTCAGGAAGAGACCTGATTGCTGAAATTCACAAGATGAAGGAAGATCTCCAGGGACAGATTAAAGAGAACAGTGTACAGATGCAAGATAAAATGCAGGAAATGTTTAAAGAAGAGCTAGGGAACATGAAAAAGGAATTGAAAGCAGAACTGAAGGAAGAACTGTCGGAGATAAAGAAGGAGATGGTTGGGATGCAACAGGAGCTCAAAACAATTAAGAAGGAGGATATAACAACAAAGAAGTTGCAAAAAAAAACAGATGAAAGAGTGACCAAACTCGAAGAGCTAAGTAAGAAGCTAGAAAGACAACAAGAAAGGATTTCGATAAAAGAAACAGAACTACAGCTTAGATATAGAAACATTGAAGAAATAGCTACCCAAGATTTAAAAGAAATAATTGCGGGGATCTCAGCGGAAATTGCGGCCATGCCAATGGAGCAAATGACCCAAAGTATAGACCGGGTCCAAAGGATAAACTCCAACTACGCTAAGAAAAATAAACTCCCAAGGGACGTAGTGGTGACATTCAACAGGAGATCCACTAGAGATGGAATTTTGCAAAGTAAATCCAAAAATCCACCAAAGTTTAAGGGACGAGATCTTATAATCTTGAAGGAGTTTACTCCCTCCTCACTCTCCAAGAGGAAAAATTACTATTTCCTCACGGATGAAATAAAGAAGAACCAAATCAAATTCAAATGGGAGAGGACGGAGGGCTTTTCTGGGTTTTTTTTAAAGAAGCCAAAAGATGGATAACAACGGAGGAAAAGGCGAAGGAGTTTCAAATAGAATTAAAGGCTTATTTGGAGACAAAGAAGAAAGAAGAGACAAGGCAAAAAGAAAGCCAAAATGACAAGGGGAATAGAGGCGGAGCCGGGTCGAGCCGGAGTCAAGAATCCAGATACAAGAAGGAACAGAATAAGCAGGACAAGAAAAGACAGAGACCAAACTCTTCGGAGGATAGGGAAGACTCTTCGGTGGGAATAAATGAAGAAGTAGAAGAGTTAATTGATTTAAAAGATGGTGGTGATAATATTTTTGAATAACGTAAATGGTTTAAACTCTGCTAATAAACGGAATTTGATTTTTAATCAAATTAAGAAAGGAAATTATGATTTAGTAGCGCTGCAGGAGATCCATACCCTACAGAAACATTCGGCGTACTTAAGGAGAAAGGAACTGGGGAAGGATTTTTATTCACTAGCCACAGAGAAAAAGAGAGGGGTAATAATATATGCAAGAGATTCATTGAATGCCTCTCTGGCTTTTAAGGATCAAGAAGAATGGGTGGTAGCGGTGAAATTTAAGTTGAATGGAAAGGAGATATTAGTTTGTAATATTTACGCCCCCACGGGGGCTAAAGGTAAATTTATTCGTTTATTGCGGAACAAAATTCAAGAACAAAATTTCGATGAGCTCATCGTGATGGGGGATTTTAACGGTGTCCTAGATGGGAACCTCGATAGAACCAAAAAAATGTCCAGGGGGAATCAAGAATCAGGAAAATTACCGCTGTCTTTTCTAGCTTTAAAAAAAGAGAATAACCTTCAGGATGTCTGGAGAACAAGGAATCCAACGGAGAGAGACTATACTTTTTTACTCTCACCGTTTCTTATCCTGGTCCAGAATCGATATGGTGTGGGTCTCAAAACAGCTTGCAATTGAGGTAGAGAAGATCAAAATAATGTCAAGAATACACACCGATCACTGCCCAATTGTCTTGTCACTTCTCCATAAAAAGACGCATAGAAGATGGAAACTCAACGAGAGCATCCTTAGGACGGAAGAGGAAATTGAAACAAACAAGAAGCTCTTAAAAGAGTATTTTGAATTTAATAAAACAGGCCAAATTAAAATTGAAACGGTATGGGACGCCAGTAAGGCGGTCATGCGCGGATATTTTTTGCAGCAAGGGGCGCGGAAGAATAGAAAAAGGATCGAAAAAGAGAATGGATTAAAGGAAGAGCTTATGCAGAAAGAAAAATTATTAAAAGCTAACCCGAAATGGAAAAGCTACTCAAAAAGGAGCTGGGAAAAAACCCAGAACTATTTTTGTTAGGAATTGTGGACCCCTCCTGGGACACCAAGGATAGGAGAACATTCATCTTGGCAGCTACGGCAGCCAAGATGGTCTATGCTAAATACTGGAAGTCCCAGGAGGAGCCCACTATTGAAGAATGGCAGTTAAAGGTAATGGATGTAATCCAAATGGAAGCCTTAACGGAGGCCCTGAGAGAAGAGGAAAAAAAAGGAGAGGAGAGTAAAAAATGGGATTGGGCAGGGATGGTAGACTACTTTAAAAAAGAGAAGAATATAGAATTAAGGGTGAGGAGGCTATAAATTAAAATGCTTCATTAGTATAGTAAGTAGAGTTAGAAATAGAGGAGGAGGGTGTCCAACAGGAGGCGAGGGGGTACTCCCCTACTTGGGAATTTACTACCACCCGGGAAAGCTCGGTCCGTCTTAACGTTTGAGTTTGTTTCCCTTATAACCTAGGCTGCATCGGTCAAAAGGGTTTATCTACGGTGGAACTAAAGAATATGCAACCAACCGCCAAGTCAAGATGGACAATTCAATATTACCGTCTAACCTTCGGTTCACCTTCAGACTGTCACTAACTTTTATGCACCCCTGGTCACTATCTTCTCTCTCTTAATGGTTTCCATTTCTTTTCTTTATACCCAGAGACATCAGTTCTGGGGCAAGCACGCGGACTGTTCTGGAGGAAACCTCCCTTGGTTTTCTGTTGTTCTGATTTTCTTTTTAATTATTGTATAACTCTCAATAAAAACTTTTTCAAAAAAAAAAAGCTAACCCGGCAAATAAAAGGATAAAATGGGAGTTGGAGTTGGTTAAAAAAGAAATCAACTCCCTTCAAACCGAGCAGATGGCAAGGAATCTTAAACGACTGAAGATGAATTACCTATTGTACGCGAATAATCCGGGAAGTCTTCTAGCATGGAAGTTAAAAGGAAGGAGACAAAAACAGATCATAGCCCAGTTGACCAAGGGTGAGACACAGATACATAAGCAAGAGGAAATAGCGGAGCAATTTAAAGATTTTTATAAAGCACTTTACCAAAAAGAAGATATAAAATTGGATGACGTAACGCAATATCTATCGAAGCAAAAGCTAGGTAAAATCAGTGAAACACAAAGGGAGGATCTAAACCATCCAATTGGAGAAGCGGAGATTAAAGAAGCAATAAAGAAGCTCCCGAGTAATAAAACTCCAGGGCCGGACGGGATGACGGCACTCTATTATAAGCTGTTTCAAAAAGAGTTACTTCCGCACCTGAAGGAGCTAATGAACCAGGCCTTGACCCAAGCATCAATCCCTAACTCATGGAGAGAAGCGAATATAACTTTTATTCATAAAGAGGGTTCGGATCCAGCATGTGTCAAAAACTACCGCCCCATTTCGCTCTTAAATAATGATTATAAGCTTTTTGCCCTAGTGATCTCAGCCAGGTTGAAGCCCTTCCTAAACACGACAATCCATGAGGATCAAGCCGGATTTCTCCCGGGGAGACACCTGAGGAACAACATAAGGACTATGATTAATACCGTCGAACACTATGAGAAGAATAACCAAAAAGAAGTCGGGCTGCTTTTCCTGGACCCCGAAAAGGCGTTCGATAACGCAAGCTGGGATTTTTTAATCCAGATGATGAAAGAAAAAGATATGGGATTTCAATTATTGAATGCGGTGCAGGCGATATATTCCAATCAATCAGCAACCCTGTTAATAAATGGCCAGGAGGCAGGTAAGATCAAGATACAGAAGGGCACCAGACAGGGGTGCCCTCTGTCCCCTCTGTTATTTATATTAATATTGAAACCCCTCCTGGAAGCCATAAGAAAGGACAATGATTTAAAAGGTTTAAGAATCCGTGAGGAAGAATATAAGGTGAAAGCCTTTGCGGATGATATCGCCTGCATCATCGAAAATCCGGTAGAAACAATATCTAAGTGGATCGGCAAAATAGAAGAATTTGGATTGGTAGCGGGCCTCAAAGTAAATAAGAACAAAACTAAAATCCTAACAAAGAATATGAGAGAGGAGCGAAGGAATACCCTACAGAAGGTCTCGAACCTCGAAGTAACGAAGAAAGTAAAATACCTGGGGATTGTATTAACAGCGAACAATAACCAGCTCCTAAAGAACAACTATGAGAAGGTGTGGCATGACATCAAGATGAAATTACAGAAGTGGAGTCATTTAGGATTTAGTTTGACAGGTAGAATAGCGATAGTTAAGATGGAGGTATTACCCAGGATGTTGTTCCTCTTCCAATCCATTCCGATAATTAGAACGAACTTTTATTTTAAAATGTGGAAGTCCGATATCCTCAAGTTCGTGTGGGAGGAGAAGAAGGCACGCATAAATTATAAAGCCTTGACAGACAAAAAAGAAAGAGGAGGATTGGCGCTGCCAAACCTCCAGTTATATTATGAGGCCGCAGCTCTGAGTTGGGTGACCGATTGGGCATCATTACAGAAGAAGAGTATCATCATGCTAGAAGGGGCGGACCTAAGACGGGGCTGGCATGCATACCTTTGGTATGACAAAGCAGGAATCGAAAAAAGCTTCTCTAACCACTTTACGAGAGCCGCCCTGATTAAGGTATGGATGAAACATAAGGACCCCTTTTATCAGAAGACACCCCAGTGGATCTCACCGACGGAAGCTCTTCATGTGAAAGAGGTTCCGCCCAAGAAATGGTACACCTATAGACAACTGATTAACAGGCAGAAAGAGGGATGGAGATTGAAATCGTTAGAAGAACTGCGTCTACAAGGAGTGGACCTAACGTGATTTCAATACGCCCAAATAAAAGAATGTTTTAAACAAGATGAAAAAAAGGATTTTGAAAAGGAAGATACCGTGTGGGACAAAGTGCTGAAAGCCGAAAGGAAGCAAATAACTCTGTTATACAACAAGTTGTTAGAGTGGGACACGGAGGAGGAACTGGTTAAAAGTACGATGATAAAATGGGCCCAGGAACTGGGACATTCCATCTCATTAAAAGACTGGGAATTCCTTTGGAGGAAAAAACTCAGATATTCAGGGTTTACTAATATAGCCGAAAGTTGGTACAAGATGTTCTATCATTGGTACCTCACGCCTGCGAAACTGGCATGTTTCTATAAAGATCTTAATGACCGCTGTTGGAAATGTGGGGAAGGTAAGGGAACCTTCCTCCACTGTTGGTGGAGATGTAAGAAAATCAAAAAATTTTGGAGGGAAATACATGTACATGTACAAAGAATGTTAAAAATTAAATTCGAGTTGAAGCCAGAGTACTATCTCTTAAACATCTTGGACTTCGAAATAGAAAAGAATGAGGACAAGGTATTTTTTATTATTTCAAGGCAGCGAGAATTGAAGTTGCTAGAAAATGGAAGACTAGAGACGTGCCATCGGTTTTGGACTGGTTACTGAAAGTGAGAGACCTTATGGACCTGGACACCTTGAAGAATCTAGTAACGAACCAAAGCTTAAAGCAGAGAACGGACTGGAGCCAAATAGGGGCTTACATTAAGGACTGTAAAATGACAGACCAAAAGAAGAAGAAGCGCAAGAAGACCAAGCAAGCTAAGTGAAAATGCCATTTGGGCTAAAGGGAGTGGGTACATCTTATGATAACGAATAGGAAGTCTAGAAGATCAAGTACTTAATGGAACCTGTATTCCGAACTGGAAGTTGGCTGGCATGGACCAACAACAGATACCTTTCATCTTTCATTTCATTTCCTTCCCCCCCTCCCCCCCGCTATATTCACGCCCCTCCTTGCACAGTCCCCCCCTTCCCCTCCCCGACCTTGCCCTCATTCCCACTTTAAACCTACTTTTTATTGTATGTACTAAAACCTAATAATAAAAACATGAAACAAAAAAAAGGAATACTGACAATATATACTCAGAGATTTCTAAATACATAATCAATCTTGTATTGTCTCAAGCAAGTGTTGCCATACACATAATCTTAGCACAAATACATATACACAATATGCAAGCCACTAGCATATATATATGAGATCACATTAGTTTCCTACCCTTTGATGAGTTTCATGTAAACAAATATGCAGTTCCCAGATCACCACGGGTAATCAAGCCACGAAAAAAAGGCTCACACGTAAATTGTTCCAAAACTCCTAAAAGTTTGGAAGCAATATCCCAAGCTAATTGGAATGCAAATTCTCTGTGTAAATCAGAGTAGCAGCCACAGAATATCGGGTCTCAATTCCGCTAATATCAGGAGGGTCCAATGGATGGGACAAATCCAGATTATATTTCCAAAAACCGCCTTGGTGAAGAAGCACAATGAATCCTCAAAGAGTATCAAAGTTGAAATCAGCGCCTCCATATTGTAGATGGAATTCCGGCCCCACTGTCACCCTGTGCGCCAATCGATCAATGGGAATAACCCAGGTTATATTCCCGCTGTTCACGTGAAACATCAAAACTTGGTTATGCTCGATGGGCGTCTCTATGTGAGAATGAGGATGAAAATAAATTGAAGAACCAAGGCTGCAAAATAGGTAATCCAATGGGCACGTTCGCTCCGGGTATGCCTCAGAGTCACCTTAGTTGAAACCCAGTTCTTCTAGATCAGGGCTGTCCAACTTCTACCGGACCAGGGGCCGGAATTCCAGTCACTGATCACCTGGGGGGCCTAAGGGTCTGCCTCTGCCCCGGCTCCGCCCCCACCCCGCCCTCGCCCCCCCTCGCTCCACCCCCGGCTCCACCCCCTCCACCGGCTCCAAATAAGGTGCCTCCACCACAGTCCTGGGCAGAGAGTTCCACTGCTTTTTATTGCTTCCCCCTTTTTAATTATATTTAATTATATTTTTAAACATCAATTACAATACAATTATACAGTAATACTAATAAAATAAAAGAATAAAAGAGAGGAAGGAAGATGGATGGATGGAGGAAGGGAATACATAAGGGAGGGAAATAAATATAAATAAATAACAGAAACACACAAAGAGAGATGGATTGAGGTGGAAACTAGGCAAATGGGGTTTATATATCTGTGGAACATCCAGGGTAGGAGTAAGAACCCTTGTCTGCTTGAGGCAAGCGTGAATGCCGCAATTGGCCACCCTGATTAGCATTTAATGACCTTGTAGCTTCAAAACCTGCCTGGGGGATCCTTTCTTGGGAGGTGTTAGCTGGCCCTGATTGCTGGTCCTGATTGCCCCCGGGCAGAAATCAGTCAGGCTTTGAAGCTACAAGGCCATCCCCTGCTATCAAAGCGACATTCTCACTATCCTCAAGCGACATTCTCACTTTCCTCACTTTCTTTCTCCCACCCTGGACGTTCCACAGATACATAAACCTCACTTGCCTAGTTTCCAGCAGAACTCACAACTTCTGAGGATGCCTGCCATAGATCAGGAGAAAATGCTGGGCTGTTGTAAGTTTTTTGGGCTGTATGGCCATGTTCCAGAAGCATTCTCTCCTGATGTTTCCCCTGCATCTATGGCAGGCATCCTAACAACCTTAGAATTATAGAGTTGGGGAGAGAGACCACAAGGGCCATCCATCTAGTCTGATGATGATAATCAAGGAGCCCTCAGTGGTGCAGTGGGTTAAACCGCTGAGCTGCTGAACTTGCTGACCGAAGGTTCAAATCTGGGGAGAGTTCCCACTGTTAGCCCCAGCTTCTGCCAACCTAGCAGTTCAAAAACATGCAAATATGGGTAGATCAATAGGTATTGCTTCTGTGGGAAAGTAATGGCACTCCAAGTAGTCATGCTGGCCTCGTGACCTTGGAGGCGTCTACGAACAATGCTGGCTCTTCAGCTTAGAAATGGAGATGAACACCACCACCACCCAGAATAGGCCACAAGACTTAATGTCAAGGGGAAATAAACCTTTACCTTTTACCAAATAATAGTAATTATTATTATTACTATTATCAACATCAGCATCATCATCATAATTCCCAAGTCTGCTTCTCTGCTGCTGCCTGCAAGCAAGGCACAGCTGGCTTCCCTGTAATGCTGGGCGACGCCTCCTCCTCCTCTTCTAGTTTAGGCAGAGAGGGAAGGGAAGGGGGCGTGGCCAAGGTGGAGGGGACTCAGCCAATAACAGGAACCTTAATTTGCATTCCTTTCGGAGCTTATTTAGAAAGGATTGAAACTGGAAATTTACAAAACTGGAATTTTATTTCTCATGGCGGTTGGTTTTGATTTTTCCCTTTCTCTGCTCAGGTTTCAATATTTGCATAATCCAGTTTGAGTCACCATCACTGTAAAGCTTTAGAAAGAAGTGAGATTTATATACCGATGGGCTTGCAAGTAAGCTCTGGATGTGAGGGCGATCACTGAAGTGAAGGGAGGGAGGGGGACCCGTGAGAGGAGGAGCAAAAAGAGAAGAGAAGGAGGCACGTCACAGAAAGCTCCTCTTCTCCGTTGCCCATCTCTGCCTCACAAAGACGGAGTGCGCCGGTGGGGGGGGAGGGAGTAGGAGGAAGAGGGAGCCGGCTCCTCCTCCCTGCCCTGAAAAAATATATTAAAAATAATAATAATTAAAAAATTATTTTTTTTAAACAGCCGATTTTTTTTTAAAAGGGTAGGGGGCCATAGGGAAGGGGCTGGGGGGCTGTATATGGCCCGCAGGCCGCCAGTTGGACAGCCCTGTTCTAGATCACTCCGCGACCTTCAGTGGATGGGAGTAATCCGGGTAATATTCCCACTAGTAATCAACTCGAAGGGATGGGAAGATATTGGGCTGTGTGGATCAACAATTTCTGTTCATGGTGTATATAGTTTGACAAACACAGTGCAAGTCTCTATAATATCTGCAAGACATATAACTTTGTTGAAGGTTTTTCCAAGGGGTTGACATCCACCCTTTGATGAACGCCTCATTGAAGTTTGGTGGCAGAGAAGATATAATTAAGCTAATACCAGTAAAGAATGAATCAACTCATTTTCATGTCACAAATTGAGAAAGAGTGCAGTAGGCTTGCATATTACATGAGGAATCCATTCTCACATAATCTGGAGGAGGACGGCTGTGTAGCAAAACTCCCCAGTCCGTTTTTACGTTTTATCTAATGTTTTTACATTTTATCTAGTGTTTTAATTGCCTATATTATTGTATACTAGTATTTTTATTATGTATTATTTTAGACTATATCTGTGGAAGCCAGGCGAGAAAAGAGAAACTAGTTAGGCTGCTGATAACCCTTCAGAACTGCAAAACAAGGAGAAGCGCGAGGCACAGATAAAATGTCCAAAAGAAAGACAAGACTTGCATCACTAACTGTCCGGGGCTCTCAAATCGACAGGAAAGATTGCAAAAGAAGGAAAAGATCTTCAAAGCCAGTGGGTGAATCCATTTTACTAAAACAAAGCTATTTGGAGGATTTTGCAGTTGCACGCCGAGCCCAGGCCTCAAAGACTTCTGAGGAAACAGCTGTTAATTTAACCAACAGGTTCAAGCCTTTGATGGAGGGGGAGCTGACACCACCTCCTGATCAGGTCAGTCTGAATGTGGATTGAGGAAGAGGAGATGTTGAAAGCACCACAACACATAGAAGACAGAGTTGATATATCACTGCTTACTGAGCAATGTCTTCTAATGGCAAAGACTCTTGAACTCCTGAGCTCCAAAGCAATATAGATCCTGGATTTACTTACAAAGCAATCAGAGAAGCAATCACAGATACTCAAGGCCTTATGCAGTACAGGGAATCAGCGACTCCCGTCAGCAGAGATTGCAGGAGGGAAAGCCAAAAATGGGAAAAACACTTACCAGCTATGGACATAAATGAACAGGCCCTGGAGGAACATGGCAACAGTTTGATGATACAAAACTTTGTATTAGTATTAGATATTTACCCTTTTAATAGAGCACTGCCCAATTGGAATTCAGTACACAAAGCTAACAACCATATCAGAGAGATTTTGAAATGCAAGAATAGTCAACAGCAGTCAAGCCTCTGATGGGTACTTGGGAATTCACAAGGGTGTCTCTCCATTTCAAACACGCCTATATTCCTGGATTATTAATGAAGAAGAAGTCACTGCTAAACACCCTGGGAATTTTCCCCTCACGCTATTATAAGGACATTTGTTTTAGACCGCTGCTTTTAAGAAAACAACTGAACACAGATAACACAGAAGAGTTATTGATAGAGAACTTCCACAAACTTTCCCTGACAGCCCAGGACAAAGTTTTAGCTAAATTACAAACTGGAATGAAACAGCTAAACTCAACACTAAGCTAAGGACTTAAATCAGGAGGACACACCAACCCAAGGCAGCACCACCTTTCACAAATGGATCCAAGATGGTCAGATAAGCAAAAACAGGGAAATGAGTGCAACCCCAAACTCATTCTGCAATAACATAACATATACATAACATAACATAAATTTATTACTTATGAGTCGCCCTCCATGGAAAGTGCTCCGGGCGACTTACAGGTAACACATAAACAATACAGCAATGACAACAGTGACAGACAACACAGTCCTAACAGGGCATCCTCTAGCCGTCGAAAGGCGGAAGACTAGGCAGCCTGATCCGAATCATCGGTGGCTTACCACCAGCAGATTCCGCGTCCGACCTTCTGCCCTGTGGCAGTTCAGGAGGGCTGTCCTGGTTTGCCACAGCAGTGTCTTTGTTGTCCTTACTAGGGCCAGAGCATGTCCGTCAAGGCTCTGGTTGCCCGTAGTGTGAGTTCCAGAAAGTTCTGGGCCGGGGGGCCCTATGTGGCCTGGCCTCAACCGGTCTGGGCCTCCTTCCCTTAGGGTGGGGCATCCACTGCCTGGTAGCCTCACCGGGTCGATGTCCTCGGTGGGGAGCCAGACTTGTCCGATGTTCGCTCTGCATGTCAGAGGGGCTGGGCCCATGCCTGGGCCTTCGCCGACGTTTCCGCTTCCTCCGGGGGCTTTGCAGCTTCCGCTGTAGGTCCCTTCCTGTTTCTGGGTCCTCCAGGGGCGGGAGCTTCCGCTGTGGGTCGCTTCCGGTTTTGGGGTCCTCCAAGGGCGGGAACTTCCACTGTGGACTGCATCCGGGGCTCCCTTCTTCCCCAGCCTGGTGCACCTGGTCTGACTGGGCATCTTCAAGGTCAGGCGCCATGTTGAGCAGCTCCAGCTCGACCTGGCTCCCCCAACCACCAACGATGCAGTGTCGGCGGGGGTTCGGAGCATCGGCCAAGACAGCCGAGATGTTCAGCTCCGCCAGCGGTGGGACCCCCAACGGTGGCGGGGCTTCGAGGTTCGTGGCAGGCTCGTTCCGTATGGGTGGGTAGGGGGCTTGGGGCTCACCTAAGTCCTCCAATCTTAGGGTCGCACCTCTCCCGGGGGTCGTCTCCAGGTCGTCCCTAGTGACGGTCTGGTCGTCGTCTACCTTGCAGTCTCTCTTCCTCGGCTCTGTCTCAGGAGCCCCAGTTGGGAAGTCCCACGACCAGTCCCAGTCGAGGTCTGGGCCAGTTAGGGTCTCATGCTGGGGGCGATCTATGTTATCAGCTATGCTGTCAAGCGCTGGAACCCGTGGGGTGGGCATGCCCAATCTTCCCAGGAGGCTGCCATACTTGTCGCCAAACTTAACGAATAAGTCCATAAGTTTGGTATATTCCTCGACCAGCTCTGCGATTACCTGGGGATTGGGCTGGCCAGAGGCAGGGTCTTGCAAGTCGTGGGAGTCTTGCGCTTCATGCCGTCCCAAGGGAGGGCTGCTTTCCCGATTCTCCTCAGGGGTCTTGGTTGGCTGGGGCCCCAGGTCGGTTTCACGGCCCCCATTCGGGGGGGGGGGGCGCAGGATCGATCCCAGGGGACATTTCCTGCAAAACTTCCTTAGGAAGTGTGCGGAAGAGGCCGATACCCGTCGAACATACCAACGGCCTTGTCGTTCTGGTTGTCCCTTCCCTCCGATGCTAGCAGCCGGTGGGGTTGTTATTTCAATAGGCCTCCGCGTCCTCCAGGGCAGCGTTACCGCTTTTCCCAACCAGATCTGGTTGTTTGGGGTCTGTGGATCACCAATGACCACTCCATGCTGCTTGGGGTCCTCCGCGACCTCGCCAAGGCAAGAGGGGTGAGATTGAAGGGTTGTATTCAGGAATCCTGGCAGACTGAGCTGGAGCTCACCCTGAGGGAGCTCTACAGTCGTCGCCATCTTCTCTATAGAACGAACACTAATTACGCAGACATGACCACAGACACTATGCTGGTGACAACAAAAGGAACAATGACCAACGTTTGTACGAATGCTAGGAGGACAAAAGCAATGATAAACGACAACAGACAGCAGCAACCCAGAGAAGAGAAAAGAGTGACCAGCAACAAATGCATTTTCACTGGGGATACTGACGACATTGTACCAGCTCCAGATATAAACTGACTGTCAGAATCTTCAATACTAATACAACCAGGTCAACCAGAACATTGAGATACAGTAAGACCTATTCATATTGTAACCTGGAATGTAGCTGGCTGGAAAGAAGCTGTTGATTGTGAACTGGTGAGATTCCTATCTGATTTTGAGATATTAGCGTTACAAGAATCTTGGTTAGTATCATAATCCGTGGAATCGAATCTAGCTTTCTTCTTCTTGTTCCCTTTCCTGGGTGTCGCCTCTTCCATTTCTTTTGGTTGGTCTTCCTTGGTGAGTTTCTCGTAGAAGGCTTTAGCTTTATCCTCTGAATATGGGACAAGTGACAGTGGCTACTGGACCTTTGAATTCAGATAGAGTTGACACAGGACCAGGAAAAAATTAAGATTAATGAAAATGGCAGAATTACAAATAAAATGTTACTCAAACAATATCAATGGTCTAAATTCACCTCAGAAACGGAAAAAAAGTCTTTAATAAACAGAAAAGATGTAATTATGACGTGATAGCACTCTAAGAGACTCACATGTGTCATAAATATATAGCACACCTCATAAAAAAGAAACGAGGAAAAGAATATTATTCTGCCTTTGAAAAAAAGAAGAGAGGGGTGGTTCTATATGTCAAAAATAATATAAAATCTGAATTGGCATTTAAAGATCAAGAAAGAAGATTTGTAGCAGTTACTTTAACAATTGGAGATAGTAAAATTTTAATTTGTAACATATATGCACCTAATGGGCCGAAACTAAAATTCACTCAATCTCTTAAGGAAAATTTGAAGAACACAAACTTTGATGACCTCATTTTGATGGGAGACTTCAATGGAGTACTTAATAATCAATTAGACAAAAGTAGAAATGTGAAAAAAAGGAATTATTCAAGGAAATAGTGCACTCCCTAAGAAGTTCCTGGATCTTAAAGAAGAATTTGATTTAGATTTTAGAGGATATTTGGAGATCTAGAAATGAAAATAAAAGAGATTATACATTCTTTTCGCACAGACATCAAACTTGGTCCAGGATAGATATGATTTGGTTAACAAAAAATTTAATTACAAAGATTTATGAATGTAATATCTTACCCAGATATATGTCAGATATGGAGATGACTATCAATCAGAAAAGTCATTATAGAAAATGGAGACTTAATGAAAACTTACTGAAAAAGAGGAAGACATAAATCACTATAAAAACAATTCAATAATACATTAAAGTGAATGATATACCAGAAATAAAACCCCAAATTGTGTGGGATGTGTTAAATGCGGTCCTTAGAGGTCATTTCATAGAACATAATGCAAATAATAATAGAAAAAGAAATAAAAAATTAAGGAAATAGAATTAAAGATTGAAAGGACGGAAAAGAAGGCCAAAAGTAACCCAGAAAATAAGCTAATACAAAGAGAGTTAAAGCTGCTTAGTCAAGAAAAACACCACTTAGAATTAGAACTTCAGGCGAGACAGATGAAATTTCTAAAACAACAAATATTTGTAAATGCCAATAAGCCAGGAAAATGGCTGGCAAGACAAATAAGGAAAAAGCGACAAGCTCAACATATAGTTAAAATAAAAATCGATGGGAAAGAAATAAAGGAAGACAAGGAAATCCTGGAAGAATTCAGGAAATTCTATAAACAATTATAAACAATTATACACCAAGGATCAAATCACTATAGAAGAAATAATGGAATATATAGGACAATTTAAACTGCAGAAAATTAAAGAAGAAGAAAGAGAAAAACTTAATAGAGAAATCACAGAAGAAGAAATTGAGAGGGCTATAAATAAGATGGATTCTGATAAAGTCCTGGGTCCAGAAGGATACTCAGCAGGTTTTTATAAATCAATGAAACAAGAATTAATTCCATTATTGAAAAACTGAACGAAACTATGATATATCAGATAATTTAATGCGGAAATTGTAATGACACACAAAGAAGATACAGAAGAAACAGATATAGACCGATATAGCTGCTAAAAACAAACTGAAATATCTAGGTATATGGCTAACTGCAAAAAAATGGTCAACTATTTAAAAACAATTATGAACTAATTTGGAATAAAATAAAGAAGCTTTGGAGAAATTGAATAATTTGAATTTATCACTACTAGGTTGTATTTCCTTAGTCAAGATGAATATTTTGCCAAAATTATTGCTTTTATTCCAGAACTTACCAATAATTCGAACTGAGAAAAATTCAAAGAGTGGAATAAAGATTTGTTGAAATTTGTTTGGAAAGGAAAAAAAACAAGGATTAAGTTTGCAACACTAATTGCAGCCGGGAAGGTGCAAGCTGCAGGCCTCCGGGGCGCCCGGGTTATGGAAAAAAGAGATAGAGTGGCTCTAGGCCCAGAAAAACACACATCTTTTACCTGTCTGGCCCATCCTTGTATCCTATTACCGTACCTCCTCTTCTGCCTCTCAGATCTCGCTCCTGAAGACTGCAGTGAAGCGATGCAGGTGTGCATATGCGAGATCTGAGAGGCAGAGAAGGAGGTACAGTAATAGGAAAATTACCATACTGAAATCAAATCTGATGCTTTAAAAAAATTATTTGGTGTGCGTTGGAAGAGGGGTAGTCTTATACAACTGAATAGGTGCAAAAATTGAACTGAATAGGTGCAATTTGGGTCAGGATTTGGCGGAGTTGTATAGCACTAATCCAACACTATGTACAATAAATCTGTAACAAAACAGCCTAAAACAATTTTAGAAGTCAAGAATCTAACAGAATAACACAGACTGATTGTTGAACTCAGTGAGAGAGGAGCCATCCTGACTGCACTTCGAATAGAGTGCCGTACTTAAAGTGCTGCAACAGGGAAAACCTTGTCACAATTTAATTATCTGACATTTCAGAGAAGCAAAACACATAATAGGGGTGTTTGGGAAAAGGTGTCCCTGAACAGCCTCAAGAAATTGAACAGTGTTATATATCAACTTTCTAAATCCTATATGTAGCTTCAAAATACCTTTGAAGAGCAATTCCATGTAGAGTGTAAATAAAGATGTGAATTGAAATTTCCAAATCTCACTTGCCTAGAACTGGATAAAGGCATTCATGGTCACACACATTGTTTAGTCTGTATTAAGTTAAGCACATTTTCAAACTGAAAGGCGGGACCTTTCGGAAGGCAATCCTATCCAGAGTACACAGTAAACCTCAGTCCTAGGCTGATTTTCTATTGATCTTATCTGGACTGAGCCTTACGTTTTTTTCACCCACATCAATTTTTCACAGCCACCATTCTGATAATAGTTCGCAGCCACTATCAGTTGAAAAAGACATATCACTGAGTTTAGCATACCTTTTTCAGATTTCCAAAATCCAAAAGTATTCACATGGATGGCTTAGGCATAGATACATTTGATTTTGATGGTCCCATGTACACAAACCTTGTTTCATGCATGGAATTATTTAAAATGCTACATATAAAATTAATGTAAAAGGTGTACATAATGTATTTATGAAATTTGTGTTTAGACTTGTGCCCCACCTCCAAGCCGTATTGTGCTCACAGGTATCCCAAAATAATAAACAAACAAACAAAAACAACCCCAATCCAAAATCCAAAACAATCTTGATACCAAGCATTTTGGATAACAGATACTCAACCTGTATCATTATTGTATTAGTGTAACCCCGCATCATAGGACTAGATGACTCCCTCCAGTGGTTTCATGTAAACTTGGAGGACAAAACAAAACCTTTGAAAATTCCAGAAGCTGTTAGTTCTCCCCCTGCCCAGTTCCCAGCACAGGTTATGAGTCAATGTGATCAAAGCATCTTTTTGGTTACAAAACGGACTTTATCCTGTACTGGAAGAAATCCTCAGCATTTATCTAAGGTGGCATAGCCTAGTAAAGGCCATTACTTTTTTTGGAGGAAATGGAACACAGCCCTCTTTCAAATAAATATGTTAAACTCCCACCTGGCCTGCCCAGGATGGACTCATAATCATCAGTTTGAACAGTAGATAAGTGACTGTTTCAATTATCACACCAGAATCTGACCTCGGTGTGGAGGAACAAAAATAATTTTATCAGTAATTTAGTTTACAAATTCAGTGACTTTCTGAAGGCTTGATCTCATTACTGTCAGGTCTAGAATGCAATGGTTCTTTGACTACACCAAACAACTAATCTGAATAGGATTACCCAAGTGTAATGAAAGTAGCACTGCCACAGTGAAAGCCCTAAAATGAGCTCCAGTATTCAGTGTATTCATTGCAAGTTATTATCAATCACTGCTTTAGTTTTCCACTTAATCCAGACAATACACATGTGCTCTTGGTCAGTTAGAAGGTAGATCAAGCAATAGGGGTTCTGCCTGAGCTGGATGGGGTTACACCTCCCCTGAAACCTATAGTTCACAGTTTAAGTACACTCTTGGATTTTGATTTGAGCCTGCATACTCAGGTTTTGGCTGTAGTCAAGGAATGTATTTATTTATTTATTTGTTGGATTTCTAGGCCGCCACTCCCGGAGTGGCTTGGGGCGGCTTACAATACAACAGAGACACAGCAGAAAACATTAAAATACTAAAATCTAAACATTAAAACATTAACATTAAGCATATAGCAACAGTATTTGACTTGACAATTCAAATAGTTGGGCATAGGTTACAAAGGCCTGCCGGAACAACCAGGTTTTACAGGCTTTACGAAAAGCCAAGATGTCACGGAGAGACCTGGTCTCCGGCGGTAAGGAATTCCAGAGTGTGGGGGCTATGATGGAAAATGCCCTTCTCCTCGTTGAAGTGAGGTGATAGGTTTTTGCACTCGGGATAAGGAGATGATCCTGGTCTTCTGAACTCAGTGATCTCATGGGTCAATATGAGGTAAGGCGGTCCCTCAGGTACACTGGCCCCAGACCATACAAGGCCTTGAAGGTCAAAACCAACACTTTGAAGGTGATCCAGAATTCAACCGGTAGCCAGTGCAATTCCTGCAGAATGAGCGTGATGTGATGTCTCACAGGCATGCCTGTAAGCACCTGGGCTGCAGCGTTCTGCACCAGTTTAAGCTTCCGGATCACCGACAGAGGTAAGCCAATGTAAAGAGCGTTACAGTAGTCTAATCTTGAGATGACTGTTGCTTGGATCACCGAGGCCAGGTCATGACGGGACAGGTAGGGGGCCAACTTCCAAGCCTGGCGGAGGTGGAAAAACGCGACCCGGCTGATCATGGAGACCTGAGTCTCCATGGAGAGCCGGGAGTCCAAGTGGACACCAAGGCTTTTTACCGATGATGACGGGCATAAGACCACGCCGTCCAGGGTTGGAAGCTGGAGTTCCCCACTGCCCGGGTGACCTAACCAAAGGATCTCTGTCTTCGCTGGATTCACCTTCAACCTACTGGCTCGCAGCCATCCAGTAACGGCTTCGAGGCAAAGATGGAAATTATCGGGTACAGAGTCGGGCTGGCCTTCCATCCTCAGAATGAGATGAGTATCATCAGTGTACTGATGACACTCAAGTCCAAAGCTGCGCACCAGCTGGGCAAGTGGTCGGATGTAGATGTTAAATAATAGGGGGGGGGGAGAATGGCCCCCTGGGGAACCCCACAGTTAAGGGGGGAACCCCCAGAGACCACCTCGCCCCTCCTCACTCACTGAGTCCGGTTCTGGAGAAAGGAAGACAGCCAATTCAGAGCCGGCCCCCTCACCCCGGCCCCGGCAAGGTGGTGGGTCAAAAGATCATAATTGACTGTATCAAACGCTGCTGTGAGGTCCAATAACACAAGCAGCACCGATCCGCCTTGGTCCAGGTGGCAGCACAGCTGGTCTGTGATGGAGACCAGAACCGTCTCAGTTCCATGCCCCGAATGGAAGCCGGACTGGAAGGGGTCAAGCCAAGTTGGAAAGTCTGCAGCTGCTCCATTGCTGCCCTCTCAACTACCTTACCCAGGTATGGTAAATTCGACACTGGGCGGTAGTTGGAAGGGACCGCTGGATTTAGCCCCAGCTTCTTCAGCAATGGAGAGACCACAGCCTCTTTTGTACAGTCAAAACTAGTGCACCAACTACACTAATTCTTTGAGAAGTCAGATATGGCTATGATGACACATGTCTTGGTCTTCTGTGATATGGGTCTTCCATTAGGAGCTATTTGGAATCTTCAGTGGGCCAAATTGTTGTGGACAGGCTGTTGACAAGGGCTGGTTACAGTTTAATGTCATTGCATTACTGAGACAGCTCCCATGGCTACCAGTGTATTTCTGGGCAGAATTGAAAGTGCTGGTTTTGATGTGTAAAGCTCCAAGCCTGTAGCAGGGGTGGGTGGGTGTTACAGGTTCAATCCCCCCCCCCCCATTTCAGGTTTAAAAAACATGGTTTCCTCATGAATTTTGTCTGGTTAACCAAATCTCCATGCTAAGCCTATGAGAAGCAAAAATTAGAGTTCCTCCAGAACAGCAAGCTCTATCTCAACCAAATTTCGATCATTTATTCGCACTTTCATTACTTATTTTTATTTATTTATTTATTTCCTTAGACTTATATGTCGCCAACTCCATACGGCTCGCAGCGGCTTACAGAGTCAAGAAAACAACAATACAGATTAAAGGACAAACTAGACAAACACAACAAAGGGGATAGGGGAAGTGGGACAAAGTCAGGGTTCAGGCGGCGACCGGGTGGTCGGGGCCTAAACTTACATTTCCACCAATTTATATTGTAATTGCAGCAATTGCTGTCATAGTGGAAGTGACCAAGTTTTGACATTGCAGATGTTTAATCAACATATTTGATGTGAAGACAATGTAATCCACCGAAACTGACATCAGAATCGAACTGCCCAGGTTAAATTCCATAAGAAAAACTTTATGATGTTTCCATGTATATAACAGCTTTGTGCTTGTTTTAAAAAATTATACTTAAATTTCTCCTGAACTATCAGGTTTTTAAATAACTAGGTCCCAGATTAAAGGTATTTTTATGTAGTTTCTAAAAATATACAGTAATATGGTCATACATCTTGATTTTTAGATATTCCAATTTAAGGTGAAATATGTATAAAAGATATTTTAAAAGGCTGTATAGTGTTCCCTCGCCGCTTCGCGGTTCGCTTACTGTGGACTCACTGCTTTGCGGTTTTCTCTGAGCGGCCCCCAAGGTTTTCCCTGCACGGCCCATGAGGAAAGCCTGGCGCCCCCACATCCATCCTCCTCCTCGCCTTTTCTCCCTCCCTTCTTGCCTTCCTTCCACTGCCATGGTACCAGAGGGGGCTTCTTTTTCCAGCACCCCTCTTGGCGGCAGGAGAAGTTCCAGTGGGGTGGCCAGCCAATGGGAAGCAGACCCTGTTCTCCCTCAATTGGCTGGGCTGACCACCCTTGGGAGCTCTGGGCAGCCTTCATAAGGGCTGTGGAAGGCCTCCGCTGAAGAGGGAGGAGTAGCATCGTCGTCTTGCTCTCCCATGTCAGGCTACAGTGCTCAGCAAAGAGGAGGGGGGCAGTGCTTGGCTGAGGCAAAGGATGACAACGCCACTCCTTCCATTTCAGCGGAGGCCTCCTGGTGATAAGCCCCAGGTCTCCAAGGAAGAGGAGGAGGAAGAAAGGGGGGGGGGGAGCCAGTTCCTGGCCCTTGTGAAATTTGAACATAATTATAGATATTATTATGTAGTTTCACTTTTTTACCTCATGCAATGATATTTAATAGTTTTTGAATTTTTTTAAAAAAATGAAAGTCACATTACTGCTCTCTTGCTCTTCTCCTTTTCAGAGCTCTCTCTTATGTCCCCCTTCTTGCTTCTCCCACTGGGCTATAAAAGGAAGGCATGAAAGCAACTGTGGGTTGCTGTTCTGAGACGTAAAGCCCTATTAGTTGCTGTTAGTGTTTCCTTTCATCCACCTGACTCCAGAAGGTGCCTAATTGTCTATCAAAGTAACTGAATGTTTTTGAGTTCATTGCAAAAAAAGAAAAATCCAAATATTAAAGACCAAGAATAAAAAAGAAACTTCTGCCAATTGTGGAAATTATTGTCTTTTGTGGCCAACAAGAACTGGCTTTAACAGGGAACAATGATTCAGGACTTATTGTCTGTGAACAACCTTGACACAATGATGGTAATTTCAGGGCCTTGTTGAGATCTCATGCCAGACCAGGAAACACTGACCTGTAAAGCCATCTCAAAACTGCAGTTATCAATGCCCAGTATACTAGCCCTCAAATACAAAATGAACTAATAGACATTTGTGGTGACAAAATAGTCAAAAGAATTGTTGAAGCATGCAATGCATCATAGTGGCTGCGGCAAAGAACGACAACGCCATTTGGCTGATGAAACTATGAATGACAGCACCTCAGAACAATTATCGCTTTCAGTAAGGTACATTGATGTTGAAGCTGCTGGGATAAGAGAAGACTTTATAGGCTTTGTGAATATAAGTGATGTGACTTGCAGGCATTATTTTGAAAACACTGGAAAAAATTGAGCTGAATTTGCAATATTTGTGTGGGCAGAGTTATGATGGAGCAGTTAATATACGTGCAGAGAAGATCACTGCGTTCAGAGGGGCTTAACTTACTGGAGGTGCCTAGTATCAAGACCTACAGGCTATCGAGTACGCGGCAGAGGGCGTTCACAGTGGCCGCGCCAAGCCTCTGGAACTCACTGCCTGAGGAGACGCGAGCTCTACACGGCTTGATGGCATTTCGCAAGTCCATAAAGTCTTGGCTGTTTAGGCAGGCATTTGGCTCCGACTGATGCCTGCTATAACCTGCCATCCTGCCGCGTCTTGCCGTCTGCATTATTGTCGTCTGCTGGGGTTTTATCGTGGAGAGCGGGGTTTAATTGGTTTTATATGCTGTTTTTATGTGTTTTTATCTGGTTTTATGCTGTAAACCACTCTGGGCTCCAGAGAGAGCGGTCTACTAAATCGAATAAATAAATACTGTAAATAAATAAAATAAAAAAATAAATATGAGCGATCATATTAGTGGTGCACATGCAATTATATCACAGAAGTATCCAATTACTGTCTATATCCACTGCAGTGCTCATTCACTAAATCTAGCCTTAGCCGCCTGTCATAAACTGCCAAGGAACAATATCATTTGTGTGCAATTTTTCAGAGCATCATCCATCAGACTGAAACTGTTGAAGAAAATATAAAAGACTGTTTCTCTGAATCAAGAGCAAACAACCAGTTGCCGCTTTGTGAAACCCATCGAGTTGATGGAGTTTTACATTTTGTTGAACTGTACAGTGTGATGATGAGAACACTTCACGAACTAAAAGAGAGTGTCAACAGTGAAACTTCTTCCCTCGTTGGACACTTTCTTTTAGCTGTTCTGAAGTCTGAATTTGTATCACATCCTATGAAAGCTTCTGTCATAATTCCGTCAGTTTAGCAAAACATTGCAAAGAATAGATATGGACATTTTATGTAGTTTGCAACATTTTGACAGTCTCTTAGAAAAAGCCAGGGAGCTGTGCACAGAATCTGTGAAAGAATTTTAGGAGACCAGCACAAGTAAATGCAAGTTTTCAGGCCTGGGTTTATCTCAGCCTTTGCAGGTGTGTTTGGGAAGAGATCAAGAGGAACCCTTCTTTCTGGCTGCTTCCAGGATGCCAAACTCCCTTCTACAGGAAGTCATGTTGGCCCTCTCCCTGCTCTCTTTCCACCATAAGTTTAAGATGTGTTAAATCAGGCAGGACTTTGAATTTTAATTATGGAGCAGCATTATGTGTATGTAAAGTGGTGTACTGAATTCTTAATCTTTTATTGATACTGTATTTTTAAATAAGGTTTAAGTGTTTTAACTGGTTAAAATGACACTTTAAAATGGTATTTTTGTTTAATTCTTTAAAACACGTTTTAGCTTAATTTTTTTAAAAAAATATTGAAAGCCACATTAAATCCCATCTTGGGAGAAAAGGCAGGATATACAGTAAATAAATAAATTGTTGGAAGTGAAGAGACATCAATAAGTGTAATGTGACTAGTGAGACAGGGGAGTCTAGATAATGCCTGCCCTTTTGATTTCACCCCTCTGCATCTTTCTTTAGTCCATGTGCTCAAGCCTTTTCCCCTTCTCTCAAAAATTAGTTAGCTTCTTTGTATTTTCCTTTATTCTGGAAGGAGCATCCATTACGCTGAAATCCAGGATACGAATTGTTCTAACCAAGAATAGGTTAGAACAGCCCCCATCTTGGATTTCCTAGCACAATAAACATGGGTTTTTCTTTGTTATCTTACACAAGCATCCTGAGTAATTTTTCCCTTTTCTGCCATAAGGTCCTATTGTACAATTCTCACAGCACTCTGTGTGAGGCTATTTCACTTTATCTCTCCAATCTCTCTATCCCACTTTATCTCCCCAAAAAGAGACCCAAGGCAGCTAGCAATAAAAGGAATACAACATATAATTTAAGCCTAAAAATTAAACCATTAAACAAACCTAATAAAATATATAAAACACAGCGACTCCATTTTGGTCACAAAAACTTTCATCTTCAAAAAAAAGCTTGCCTAAATGAAAAGGGCAGCAGGGAAGGGGCCATTCTAGTTTTCCTAGGCAAGAGAGTTCCAGAGTCACCAAGGTGGCTTTCTCTCAAGTTCCCACCATAAATGCACTGGAAAATGTGTGTGTGGCCACATCTCAACTACTGTTGTAATAGGATTGCAACTTCTAGTATAGACAGGGTGCCTTAGGAATTGATCGCACTAGATCATTATTTAAATCCCTTTATGTACTCATTAGATCTTGCCTGCTGCTGCACCTGAAATACGAATCCCCACCAATCCTTTTAATCCAAGATCAAATTCAGATCATACAGCTCTCACCTCTGTCTCATCCGGAGTTAACTTGCAGAACCTTTTAGCCAGGAAGAGGGCAGGAATCCATTGACTTTCTACTACTTCCATTGCTATACCTTCACCTATTCAAGCCTTCCTCCCATCCAAACACATACTTGGTTTAACTAGATAAACTTGTCACAGAGGCTTGATAAACCAAATGTAACCACTTAGGACATTATCACACAAGTCTTTAAAAATGTGTCTTAAAGTTGCAAATCCATCTTGCTTTTGAACTGGAGTACATCAGGATAGTGACTTTTCTTAATGCACAAATCCATTCTGCAAGCACTTGAAGAAGCCTGAAAGTACTTTTAGGTAATTGCTGCTGCTGGGACTTGTTTCCTCCCAGTCCATACATTGCCCCTGTTCATCCACTCTCCCAGAGAAATTGCACAACTCAGTGAGCTCAAAATCTCACTAAACAGGGGTTTCACAACTAATCACGCCTACCGTTTCTAACAAATTTACTAGCACTGTCACTTTGAAGGTGATCCGGTGCTCAATTGGTAGCCAGTGCAGATCCTGCAAGGTAGGTGTTATGTGGCAACCTGCTGGGGTGCCAGACAGGAGCCAGGCGGCAGTGTTCTGCACCAGCTTGAGCCTCCGGGTCACCGACAGAGGAAGGCCAACGTAGAGCGCGTTACAGTAATCTAGTCTCGAGATGACTGTGGCTTGGATCACCGTGGCCAGGTCATTCCGGGAGAGGTAGGGGGCCAGCCTCCTTGCCTGTCTCAGGTGGAAAAAGGCAATCTTGCTGACCGCAGAGACCTGGGTCTCCATGGTCAGCTGGGAGTCCAAATGGACCCCCAGGCTCTTTACGGCTGGCGATGGGCATAACGCCGCACCGTCCAGGGTCGGAAGCTGGACATCCCCACCACCCGGGCGGCCTAGCCACAAGATCTCCGTCTTTGCCGGATTCACCCTCAACCTACTGGCTCGCAGCCATCCAGTAACGGCTTCGAGGCAACGTTGGAAATTATCGGGGACGGATCCGGGCCTGCCCTCCAATCTCAGAATGAGCTGAGTGTCATCAGCGTACTGGTGGCACTCAAGCCCATAACTCCGCACCAGCTGTGCAAGCGGCTGCATGTAGATGTTAAATAACAGAGGGGAGAGAATGGCCCCCTGCGGAACTCCACAAACTAATGGGGAGCCCTCAGAGACCACCCCGCCCCTCCTCACACGCTGAGACCGCTGGTGGAGGAAGGAGGTCAGCCATTTAAGGGCTGTCCCCCTCACTCCAGCCATGGCCAGGCGGTGGATCAAAGGATTGTGGTCGACCGTGTCAAACGCTGCCGTGAGGTCCAATAACACGAGCAGCGCTTGGTCGAGCTGTCAGCGGAGTTGGTCTGTGATGGAGACCAGGACCGTCTCCATCCCATGCCCCGAACGGAAGCCGGACTGGAAGGGGTCAAGCCATGTTGCATCATCTAAGAAGGACTGCAACTGCTCCATTACTGCCCTCTCAACTACCTTCCCCAGGTACGAAAGGTTCGACACTGGTCGGTAGTTGGAGGGAACCGCCGGGTCTAACAATGGTTTCTTCAGTAATGGAGCTACCACCGCCTCTTTTAAGCACTCTGGAAAGACTCCTTGCTCAAGGGAGCTGTTTACGATGTTCAACAGAGGCCCACGTAACCCCTCCAGGCAATTGTATGTCACTGTTCCCAAAGTCACTGCAGAAGTGCTTTTGGATTATAGCACGAACTGAAAACACTTCTAACATTATTCAAAATGTTTTTGAAGCCTAAAAACAAGCATTTCTCATTTTTTGAAAAGTACTCATGTGACATGAATTGACAACTGGTTTGGAGTGATTTTACATTGATGTTATGTGGAGGTGAGTGCTTCCATTCATGGTTAGGGAGCTTCAAACCCATGTTAGAAGCCATGTCTGATAATGTCCTTAAATAAGGTACAGGTTGCCACACAAAGTGAACATCCCAAAGTGAAATGAGACAGAGTAGCAAAGCTGGCACGACTAACATCCACCTGCCGGAGGGCGTTCTATGTCATAGCTCCCTCGCTGTGGAACGCCCTCCCGGCCGAAACCAGGGCCTTGAGGGATCTGCTCCCGTTCAGACGGGCCTGCAAAACTCATTTGTTCAAGCAGGCTTTTGGCGTGTAGGCCCGTGTATTTTAATTGTGTTACTGTTTAATTGTGTCATTGTTTTAATTTGCTAGTGCTGTTTAACTGCTTTTATTCTGTATTTTATTGTGCCTTTGGCTCTTGTGAGCCGCCGCGAGCCTCCGGGAGTCGGCGGCATAGAAGCCTGAATAAATAAATAAATAAATAAATGTCAGACTGACCACTTTTCTCATCAGTTCCCTTTATTTATGCAAATGGCAGCATACCCGGGAGGGCTAGAAATATATGATTACCCTCGGCATCTATTTTTTCCAGTGACATCCCATTCTACAATTGCTCCATGTAGAATTATGAGGGCTTCCAGTTTGTCTACACTATTAGTATTATATTAATGTATATGAAGCTGGTGTGTATGCAACTCTAGTACTTCACAGACAAAATGAAGGTTACCTTCCGCTGCTACTGAGATAACAGTCTCCTAAATGTGTCAGAGAGGTTTTGTCGCCAACTGTCTCGCTGCTTGGAATGACTTAAATGATCTTAAAGATGGTGTAGGGTTTCTTGAAAGTGATTTTGGTCCCAGTGAGCCCCGATCTTCAAGAAAAGCACTTATGGCTTCCCTTCACAGTCACTAAAATAAACTGATATGGAGCTGCATACATTAATATATAGACTAACAAATGTGGCATGGCATAGACTTAATCTAATTTTTGTTGGTTGTGAAATTTCAAAGCCATGGCCTAATAGAGTTTCAATCTTCTGAGACTCTTAACCTTTAATAGAAATCTATTAAAATTGTTCACTCTTAAGGATGAATGTATCCCAACATGGGAATTTCTACTAGCCACTGGAGTTGAACATCCTACCTAAACTTGACTGATCTTGGGAAAGAAGTGATATTACATTTGATATAACTATTCTACATGATTTTCTCTCTCATGTACATAGGATGATGAAATTCTGAGTAGTCCAGTGGAGTAATAGTGGAGAAACACTAGGATGAATCCAATTTAACACTGCCAACTTACATAGACTCATAGTTAAGAATGGGGGTAAGACAACAAGTGAAATGAAATCTACTCCAAAGAAGGGAAATTCACTCCAGTAAGAGTTGTCATGGGAAAAGGCATCTCCACTGAAGCTTTATCACCAATCCTTGTTTCCACTTTTCCAAAATGGTCAAAATGGTCAAAAAAAGAGATGAAATCTTCTAAGCAGGGGCACAGACAGCAAAACAAGCACCACAGGGATGTGAACCCTCCCTTATGCTATCCAAAATTATATATATACACACAGGAACCTCGACTTACAAGTGCCCTAAGTTGTGAGCTTTCCACATTACAAGCTGTCACTCATCCATTTTTTTATTCAACATGTGAGCCAGATGTGAGTGACGAGCCCCTTCCAAGATGACAGCCATGCCAGGAGACCGAGATGGAGAGAGAATGGCCAGAGTGTTCACCACTCCATCTCCGTGCTGAGGGACTCAGGCCACGCAAGGCCAGTGAAGGAGCTTGAGGAGGCAGGCCAAGCTTTCAGGGAGGGAGGGAGGGGCCTTGGAGGAAGGGGACTGGAGACCTTTCTCTCCATTCCTTTAATTTTATACTTTTTCTCACTTCTATTGTTTTAACACCAATGTATGTCCCTATATTTATTATTTATTTATTATTTCGCATTTGTCTGTCACCCCCCCCCCCCCAAACGGCTCGGGGCGACTTACAACAGTTTGTAAAATACAATTGTCAGATAACTCATAAACCACAGTAATACCATTAAGATGGAATTACAATAAGAACAGTTGAAGCAACAAATGGAGTCGCAGTGGGCTGACAGCTAGGCGGTGCGAGCTACAGTTTAGCTAACTCCGACGGCTTGTTGGAACAGCAATGTCTTAACTGCTCTCCTGAACGGGAGGAGGCCCTGGGTGGCACGGATGCTGGCGGGCAGTGCGTTCCACATGGTAGGGGCTGCAACAGAGAAAGCCCGGCGGTGGGTTGCGGACAGATGGTAGGTCCTCACATTTGGGATGACCAGGAGGTTTAGCTCTTCGGAGCGCAGTGATCTGGTGGGATGATATGGGACAAGGCGGTCCCGCAGGTACACTGGCCCCAGACCATGTAAGGCCTTAAAAGTCAGGACTAACACTTTGAAGGCAATCCGGGATTCAATTGGGAGCCAGTGCAGTTCGCGCAGGATTGGCGTGATGTGGTGGCCAATCGGGACCCCTGCCAGGAGTCGCTCTGCAGCGTTCTGCACCAGCTTGAGTCTCTGGATTACCGACAGAGGAAGGCCAATGTAAAGAGCGTTACAGTAGTCCAGCCTCGAGATGACCGTGGCTTGGATCACTGTGGCTAAGTCGCGCCGGGACAAATAGGGGGCCAGCTTCCTCGCCTGGTGAAGATGGAAAAATGCTACCCTGCTGATGCTGGAGACGTGGGCCTCCATCGACAACAGGGGGTCCAAGGTTACTCCTAAGCTCTTAACAGAGGGCGACGGACATAATGTCACGCCGTCCAGGGTTGGAAGCTGAACATCCCTACAGCCCGGAGGACCCAGCCACAGGATCTCAGTCTTTGCCGGATTCACCTTCAACCTACTGGCTCGCAGCCATCCAGTGACGGCCTCAAGGCAACGATGGAAATTATCGGGTACGGATTCGAGGCTGCCCTCCATCCTCAAGATAAGCTGGGTGTCATCAGCGTACTGATGGCACACCAGCCCAAAACTACGCACCCAGCTGGGCAAGTGGTCGCATATAGATGTTAAATATGCTGAGTGTGACATGACAATGACAAGATTTCTTACAGTCAATGTCCAGCATATATGCTGAGTGTGTACCTGGTTCTGATGTGATCCTATCACCTCAAGACCAAACCTTTTCCTCAGGCACTTTGTTAATATAAGAGCCATTCTTTTGTCTTCTCGTTGGTCTGGTGCTTTTTAGACAACAATCTGGGTGCTATTTCACGATGTCCTCATGAAAAACAAAAGAGTGAATGGTGACAGGGAGGCAGAGAGGGAGCTTCTTAGAAGGGAGAAAGAAAAGAAAAGAAAAGAAGGAAGGAAGGAAGGAAGGGCTGGCTGAAGCTCCTGAACCTGGTGAAGTCTTGGCAAATGTGTTTAATTTGTTCTGGGACTGAACTATGGACCAGATTTCAGTGGGGAATTTGAGTTACGAGCTTGATCACAGAATGGATTAAACTGCTATGTCGAGGTATACTTGTCTGTATATTTGGCTGGAATTACACTTAAAAATGTACCTGTTGCAACTTACATACAAATTCAACTTTCCAGAACCTACCTTGCCTGTAATTCCGGGACTTCCTGTAGAGAATGTTATAAGTGAATTTTCAATGATTTTTTTTAAATGAAGGGTAGGATGCCAATGTTTAAGGCAGTGTTTTTCAACCTTTTTTGAGACGCGGCACGTTTTTTACATTTACAAAATCCTGGGGCACACCACCAACCAAAATGACACAAAAGGACACTCTAACACAGTAATACATATAGTTAATATGTTTTTTAATGTATTTTATACACTCAGTGTGAAGCCTGGGCCTGTTTCTATAAACAAAACATATATATGACTTCCTCTCACATATTTATACATGGCTATCATCATGTCTTCCCTCAGCCTTCTCTTCTTCAGGGTAAACATGCCCAGCTCTTCAAGCCGCTCCTCATAGAGCTTGTTCTCCAGACCTTTGTGAAATTTCACCCCGAGTGAAACTTGCTTCTTTTTAACTATGGAGGTCATGAAGCTGTTATAAACAGTTCCTTTGGGGGGGGGGGGACTAAAAAAAATCCAGTAACATAGTACAAAAAAAACATTTCCAAGTGGGGAGGCTCAATTTGTTTCTTGGAAACCTGTGAGGGGGCTGCTAGGAGGGGGGGGGGGGAGTGCCAATTTCCCATGGCACACCTGATGATCGCTCACGGCACACTAGTGTGCCACGGCACACTGGTTGAGAAACACTGGTTTAAGGGGTCAGGCAAGCTGTCATGCTGGCCAGTCCTGTTAGCATCATGTCTTCCCGACTTCTCAGAAAGATGTGGCCAACTCTAGAGACTCGGGAGGCAGAAGCAGAAGCAGCACTGGAGAGGCAGCGGGGCATTGCCTGGGATCCCAGCCTGCCTGTGGGTTTCCCCCCATGGCCAGTTGCTCCCCCTCCCCTCGGCAGCGCCGCCTCCAGGACCGGGCTGGAGGAAAGCAGGCAGGCAGGCAGGCAGCGAGGAGCCACTTCCAGCGTGTGGCGCCGCGCCAAGCAGAACAGGCAGCAGCAGCCGCCGCCGCGACCACCCGCCGCCGCCGTGGCGCACAGGAGCGCGCCCGCCTTCTCCGCCGCTGACAGCCAAGAAGGGAGCAGCAGCAGCAGCAAGACCAGGCAAGCCGCCGCCGCCTGAGACCCTGGCCATTCTTCCCAGCCCTACAGCAGGACCCGCTGGGCACAGCGCCGCTCTTGAGCCGCCCCTCTGGAAATTCCAATTGCTTCCCTGACCATTGGCGAGACCCTTTTCTTCTTCTTCAGCTTCCCTTCGGTGTGGGCTTTGGTTTCTCCTCCTCCTCCTCCTCGCCACCAACCAGCCCGATTTGTTTTTGGATGGATAGAGACCATTCCTAAGCGTCCTTTTGCGAGACTCCGTTCGCCTTTTGAGTGGCACACCCTTCCTCCGGTCGAGCTCACATTTTCGGGGCGTTCAAGAAAGGTGAGTTGTGCCTTGTTTGGACTTTTCCTTTTCGGGGGAGGAGGGTGTTGGGGAGGCGAACAGCAGCAGCGAGAGCGCCTGGCAACTTGACTTCTCTGAAGGGACGTTTCCAGAGGAGGGGCTGATCTCTCCAGTTTGGTGTGTTTGAGACCTCGGGGATTTTCTCCCCCTTCCCCCAGTTTCCGGAGTTCTCCAGAGACTTGCCGAAAGAGTCCAGCGGCTCCTCGTCCCACCGGTCGCCAGCCGAGAGGATGGAGCCCTTGATCATCCACCCGCCTTTGGAGGAAGGCTGGCGTAGGGATGGGGAGCCACCGCCTCTGGGCTTGAGCGAGATAGATGCCTTTTCTTTGGATCTCCCTCAGCCGCCCAGAGAGAGATCCTCGGGAAAGGCAAGCTTATGAACTGGCTAACAGAAGAGAATCGCTTCCCTGGCCCTTGCATATTGAGAACGATGCCCTGGCCCTTCGGAAAGGAAAGCAGTGCTGCCCTGGCCATGGGCAATAATGAGCCCTTGCTGGAACAGCGCTTCAGCCAGAGCGGCTCCTAGGTTCGGTTTTGTCAGCCACAAACTTGCCTTGCTTTCAGGAGAGCTTTGATCTGACAGAGGCTTTTATCAAGAGGATGCTTCCCTCTCCTTTTCCAGCTGTCTTTTTAAAACCTGAAAGGAAAGAATCTCAGAGGACAGCCAAAGACGATGTCTTTTAAAAATATTTCCAGCTGCACGTTATTGAGATTTAGGGATTCAGCTCCGTTACAATTATTTCCAGCTGTATTTTATTGGGATCAAGGAATATAGTTATATTAGACAGTCATGATTAAGTGGGTTCATGTCAGGAGGTCTGATTAGGCAATATACGTTGTAGTTTGAGTCAGAATTAAGATGCACACTGGAAGTATAACAAAGATGTGCATCCTTTCGATCTCCTTTTGAAATCACAACGACTGGTGGTTGTGCAGATTAGAGTTATGGTGCTAATAGTGATATGTAAATAGTACCAGATTTTTGTGTGTGTCAGGAGCGACTTGAGAAACCACAAGTCGCTTCTGGTGTGAGAGAATTGGTTGTCTGCAAGGACCTCGCCCAGGGGACGCACAGATGTTTTACTATCCTGTGGGAGTCTTCTCTCATAGGACCAGATAAGAATAATATATGAAAAAGATGGAATATGTAAAAAGTTGATCCTCACTCCATCCTCTTTGCAAATGCTGCTCAATTAAAATATCTAGATGTGCCTTGTGGTAAACTAGGAAACAATTTATACATGCAGGGAGTAGGGTGAAACATCTGTTATATGTTTAATTGCAGTGATAAAAAGATCATAACTCATTTCGGATTCTGATCTGAGAGCTGAAACAGAGTCAACAACAAGATGAGCAGAGTCTTGTGTTTGCCAGTGGCAAGTAAAGTTACCTGTGACTGTATGTGTCACTGACATGACTCGAAAATTCTTTGCCCTGGATCTTCCTTTGTGTAAACATGCCCTACATAAGTCAAAATTTGCAAGGCACATCTAAGTAGAGAACAAAATAAATGTCAGAGGGTGCTGTCTCTTGAGATATTCTGCTGCTATATCAAAATAGCTGTATTGCAATTACAGTAACATAAAATGTTGATTTACATGGCATGTACAATTCAATGCTCTTCAGTTGTTTTTTAAATCATACTTTCTGCCCATTTAGCAATGCAGCCACTACTAGAAATCTGTTTTTATTAGTATCTTCTTTGACTCCTTCATTCTGTGGGGTTATTTTTCCCCGCTGGGGAGTAGCCCAAGATGTGCAAAACCCAGAACTGTATGATTCCTATCAATGTTGCTCAGCACAATTTTGTAGTAAAAGCTAATTTTAACTACCATACTTTGGATGATGTTTCCAGGCAGTTATTTTGTGTCTCCCCCCCTTTTAGCTAGTTTGTTTTTAACTGTTTACAGAGTTTTAAAATTGTACCCCAATGAGTCCTTGGTCTGCCTCTCAGTAATTTCTAAATATGAAATGGAGAAATGTCTTATAAAATTTGTCTTTTGACAATAGTAACCTGAAATATAGTTGAATAGGTAATGCAGTAGTATCATAATATTAATTTATGTGCATTCACCCAGTGCCACAGTTGTAAAGGCAGGGCAGAATCCAACTTAGTTTCAGCACTTTTACCTCATTGCTTTTCACTGAGCATTTACTGAAAAACTTCTGTACAAACACATTGATTTTGAGTGTGTCACTTCTGCAGATCTATAACTTCGTAATAAACTTAGATAAATGAACTAATTTCAGTATGCCCAGATAAGTGTTTAACAGCAAGACAGATGAGTGCCATTTTAAGTGCAATGGTACTCTTTATGATCTTTTTATGAAACAAGTAAATTCAGAGATGATTTAAGTCACTATTTGTATGAATGATTTCTTAAAGCTTTGAGATTGGTAAATAGGTTTTATGTATAAACTTGATATAACAGTGTAACCAAGTAGGTCAGATTATTAGGATGTCCTGCTAGTCTGTGTATGAAGTTTTGCTTGAAGTCATGTCAAAGCTAAATGGAAAATGAAACTAGTATTATTCATTATAAAATGAATTTCTTCCAACATCTGACTTCCCTTGACCAACCACTACCACTACGGCTAAAGCACCTGCGAAGTGTTCTTGAATGTTACTGCTGCCTATTTTCTGAGTGTTAAAGCTTAAAGATTTATGATGAGCCATTTTGTCTTTTATATAATCTGAGATAAAACACTTACTGTCATTTGGCTGCAGTTGACACAATCTCAGTGCCATTCAACTGGCATCAAGTCTAGCTTTGCCACTAGGTACACAGCTGACAAGTGAGGATCTCTGGTGGCATTTCAACTATATATTTGGGAGAATGTTTATCAAATATGCTCTAGACATTAAACCATGCTATGAAAAGTGAAAATATTTATGGTGTAATCCTTTTATGATCCGTGATCAATTTTGACTGGAATAAAATTCTTTACATTATGATACATTTAGTGATGCTATTTTCTTTGTTATTCTTTATGTTACTGCAACTTTTTGTGGTGCTGTGCTGCATAAATTCTCTCTTTAGAAGTTGAATGCATAAAGTGCTCTTTAGACTGACACTGCCCATGGTCATGGTATCCAAGTCACATTGTGCATAGATATGGTTTCATACACGTCTGTGACAATATTTAGGGGCAGTATTATTTTCAAAAGCATTTTTAGGTGCCAGGGTTTTTTGTGTGTTTTTTAAAAATGAACAAAAAGTCAATAACCCCACTGATTTTGTAGTTTTCTGCATGACTGACTTTCTGGGATGATCACACTATGTCCATGCATGGTATTAATTCAGGATTTATTTTGCTTATTTGTTGCTTGATTAATGCATGAACTCCTGTCATCAGTGGTTTATTTATGGTCATAAACTCCAGATGAAAAAACATTGCTTTAATCAGGGTTTGTTCTTGTACTTTTTCAAATGAAGACAATTTTCAAACGAAGAAATTAAGGGGTTCACTGGCTAGACGTGTACTGTGGACTGAGGAAGAAAGAGGACCAGGAGAGAAGGGAGAGAAGGTAGAGCTTGGCCACCATTCAACGTGGTCAAAACTCTCCCTTCTAGGCCATAAATTACAACACGGTCAGAGGGCTCCCTCTCCCAGTCAAAGAAAGAGCTTAAGACTACAATATAAGCAATTTAGATAAGACCTAAAGGGAGAGGACGAAGAAGAATTTAAGGAGGGAGGAAAAACTTACTCAACTATCCGGTCTATGAAAATGCTCCATTTGTAACACAGACGTCTGCCTTCTGGGACTACTTCACTAAATATTCTGACCTGATGTTGCTGTCAGCTTGCTCTGCACAGGTTTTTGGGATGGAAAATTCGCTAAATTCCCAATTTCTAGTAGATCCTGAAGCAAGGGCAGCCATGCTGGGTTTTTATGTATTTTAATATGTTGTTCTAGTTGTTTTTAAATTGTATAGCAATGAATCTTTGCTGTTATGCCGGTCTGAGTCCCTCGATAGAGGTGAGAAGGCCGGGGTACAAAAGTTTTAAATAAATAAATAAATAAATGGACACAGAGAGTCCCTTGGATATGAGTGCTTTGCGGGTTCCCACTGAGGCCCTGGAGTCCCTGGCATCTCCAGAGTCCCTGGATCAGATCCCCGCGGGGCAAGATGGGCTGGATAATCTGGATAACAACATAGACAACACAGAAAACCTGAAAATCAGCCAAAGGAACAAGAGACCTGATCTGGGGCTGGTGAGTTCTTTACTCATGGAATATGATCATCTTGCCCAACGTTTCAAATGCTTTGGAGAGCTGCTAGGCCAGTTGAATGGCTCATTAACATTGTCTCCAGACTATGTACCCAGAATGGGTGCCTGGAAGACTATCGACCTGGTCTCCTGAGGGCGCGAGACAGGTCCTGATGCAGACCCAGCACTGGCACCCTCAGAGCTAGAGTAGGAGCCCCAGGAAGCAGCGTCCCAGAAATGCCTGTTTGGTGCTGCCCCTTTGGACGAAATTCAGATGGCCCATGCCCATGGTCCGGACGGAGAGGCAGGGAGGCAGTGGGACACGAGGACACTTCCTATTCACTGGAACTGGAGGCGCTGAACATCTCTAGGACCTTAGAAAGGGCCCAGAGTTGCCTGCATTGAGCCAGAACCCAAGAGACAGTCATCGACGCCGCTGCCTTTCCTTTTTGGGGAGGCAGGCTCAGGGACTGATCTTAAAGATGGCGTCCAGCCTTGTAGACGGCGAAGGTGAGCCGGCTTCTTCCTTAGCGAGTCTCAGTAAGAGATTGTGCAGGCGTGGACACTGCACAAGAAGAAAAAGGAAACAACATCCTGTCACATGCTCCATATAAACAATCCCAGTCATTTGAAAAATATATACAAATTAGCACAAATGGCTACCTCTTAAGTCAAAATCTGAGGAAGATCCCAAAATTCAACAAAGAAGAAACATTCCAATTTGAAAGATGTAATGAGAAAAATATTAAGACTATCTGACAATCAAAAGGCATCCAAAAAAACCAAAGAATATTCCAAGAACAGATGCTGAGTATGAAAAAAGAAATATCAGAAGAATTAGACAATATGAAAAAGAACTTAAATGTACTTCAACAAGATATTAATGAGATTAAACAAGACAAACAAAAGCTAGAGCAATCATAGCAGATACTACAAGCTAAAATGGAAAAACTAGAAATTATGAGCAACAAATTAGAGGCAAGACTGGAAAGACTGGATAAAAAATGGTTTCAACTCGTATTCAGAAATATAGAAGAATCGAACTAAAACATAAAGAAAATAATTTTCAAAATAACAACAGAATTAATGGATTTAACAGAAGAAGATATGCTGGAAGACATAGAGAAAACTTATAGAATATCGACAAACTTTTCAAGAAAAAATTAAGTAGCCAGGGATGTCATCCTTCCTCTCTTCGTGGCATGGTGACACAGCAGCAACAAAAAGTAGAAAAAAGACAAGTAGAGAATTTTTTTTACTAAATTGCATTTCTATGATAATGCAAGGCTCACTGAAATTACATGTCTCATTTTAATAGACAGTCATGTTTTCTAGAGGATTCAAGGGGCAAATGTGAGGCAGAATGCCGGGAGCATCATTCTCCCCCCCCCCCTTCCGAACTCATAGGGCCCCATTACTGCTAGCATAAATCTGAAGTAGACAACTTTTTGTATGTATTTGCAATGGTTTTGTCCTTGTTCATATGCATTTAGCATTGCACTCATATTGTTTTTAAATATTCTTATCAGTTTATGAATCTGCTGTGCACCTTCCCTGCTGAGCAAATTGGGTCTTTTGGTTGTAATGAAGATTGATTGACAGACACATACATTAGAGTCGATGGGGCATAACTAGTGCAATTTTTGGAATCACCAGGTCAAATATACCCGGCAACAGGTCTAACATTTGTGGTACCAAAATGTGTCCTGGCCAGTGTTATCAATCAGAGAGTTCTAGTACCCCACCAAAGTACAAACCCCAGAATCCCATAAGTTGTAGCTATGACAAAGTGGAATTGTAGCACTACACTTGTGGGATGTAAAAGTGTCCTGTGTTTTCATTGAGGCATTTTGAAAGCACTTGGAAGGAATGAGTGAGGAGCAGCGAGAAGAACTGGAGGACTATGTGTGCATAAGGTCACAAATTCATTTTATGCAAGGATTGAACAGGGAGTTCCTATAGGATAGTTTTTCTTTCTAAATGCTATTATGTGGGGAAATAAAAATCAGTAGCATAATATAAAGACAGCAGGAAAAGACAGTTGTTATGCACTAGAGCCTACGGTTTTAGTGTTCCCCCCAATCTGTATATTCCCATGATTTTGTGCATTCAATGCATCCTTCTGCAGCAAGATAAGCCTTCCAGGTTATTATTTTGTTTGTTGGTTGTGCTTTTTACACTGAGGGAGACTAGCTTTGTGGTTACAATTATAGGCTTTGTATCAGATGTTATCCTTGGTGTGTTTACCATAAAACCATCTTTAAGGAAATTTCTGCCCCTGTTCTGTTTCCTGAAGCAGTTTGAAAAGATTGCTTTGAAAAAATTGAGGTGTGCCTGCTGACGTCAGACCTGCTGAATTATATTTCACACAAAACTATAGTAAATTCCAGGGCCTCCCACAATAAGTGAAAAACGGAGAAATAGGGACTCTCTCCCCCTCCTTACTCTCTCTCTCTCTCTCTTTCTCTCTCTCTCTCACACACACACACTCCGTGCGTGGGCAGCAGGAAGAGGGCACGGGGCAAAAGACGGTGGCCAAAAAATGCGAGGCAAACTTGAAGCGGCCACTGGCTCAGGTCCTCAAGGGGTTGGAGGGGGGAGGAAGCCCCTCATCTGAGGGCCCGGTGGGGGCCGAAGGAAAAGAAGGCCCAAGCCCTCTCATGAGGGCTAGGAGGGGTGAGGCCCTGCTAGAGGCCTCAATGCAGCCTATAATCTGCAGGCCCTACCAGGGCTGGGTGCCCTGGCTGGGCCTCTGGAGAAAAAAAAAAGAAGAAAGCCCCAATGGGAAAACAGGCCAAAGGCCTGAAGCAAACCCTTCAAGGCTGGAGGGAGGGAAGGCTGACATGGGAAAACTTTCCTGCCATGGAGTCTGAAGGAGCTTCTTCTTTCCAGCCTTGAAGGGCCTTTCCTTTCTTTCCTTCAGAGGAGACTGAAGAGGGAAAGCCCTTCAAGGCTGGAGGGAGGAAGGACTGATGAAGGGAAAATCACGGGATTATCAGGTGGAGGGCCGCAGTGGGCCTTGCCTCTTCTCCCTCCTCTTCAGCCTCCTCTGAAGGAAAGAGAGGAAAGGCTGAAGGGGAGGGAGGAGAAGCAAAGCCCATTGCAGTGGTGGGCGCTCTCCCACCGGCCATGGAATCTGCAGGGGGCTTCTTACTTCCAGAAGCCCCGTGAGTAGTGGGAAAGTTTTCCCGCCCCTTGGCCGGATGAGTCGGTGGGCCAGCTTCCTTCCCCATGCGGCAGCTTTAAAAGGCTGCTCTGGGGTAAGTGCAGGCACCGTGCCTGATTCAACTGAAAGAGTCTTCAGCGGTGGCGAATTCTCAGTGGTAGGAAGCAGAGCGGCAGCGACCAACAGCAACAGGATTTGCTTCAGGCCTTTGGCCTGTTTTTCCATTGGGGCTGTTTTGTTTTGTTTTTGCGGCAGCGGCCCAGCCAGGGCACTTGCCTCTCCTTTTCTCCCTCCTCCAAAGGAAAGAAAGGAAAGGCACTTCAAGGCTGGAGGGAGGACTGAGGAGGGAAAACTTTCCTGCCACACAGGGGCCTTCTGGGAAGAAGACGCCCCCTGCAGACTCCATGGCCGGAGGGAGGGAAAAACCGGCAAAATAGCAAGTCCGTGATAAGTGAACTGCAAAACAGCGAGGGAAAACTGTACTGGGGTGTGTGTGTGGGGGGGGGGGGGGAGACCTTTATATAAAATGGCAATTGATTTTTTTTAGGGGTAGGGGAATAGTTTCAAACTGTTGAATCTATGCGTAATCTGTGAATATGGAGGGCTAACTGTAAATACTTTAATTTTAATTGGTTTAATTGTCAGGTAAATGTGAAATGGGTAGTCTAAGAATGAACGGTATGATATTTGCAAAGAAGCATGGTCAGCTGAAATTATTTTCTTTATATCACTTCTCATGATGCTTTGAACATTACTATTAAAAGTTACTATTACCCTACTACTATGATTTGGGTTTGCTTTAATTAAAAATGCCACTTACACAGTTTTTGTATGAAGTGTATACTTAAATAAGTTGGTGCACTGTGAAATGAAACCATGATTACCACTAGCTAAGAATTTATAATCTCATATGAGATTATAGTGTATTTGAATCCACAAGAAGTGGATTCTAATACACTAGGAAGAGTATAGGATTATTAACCTTGTAGTGATAAATTTCCTGTTCAAAATGCAGGGAGAATTAATCAATCTATACACACACACACACACACACACACACACACTGCCAATTGAAACCATATTGATATTTGGGTTTTTTTTTCTATATCAGTAGCTGGCAAGATAACCTAGGAGTAGGAGATGGGGAGTCCTATGATGCAGTCAGAGTGAGAACGGTACTGTTCCTTGGAGTGTACTACTGTACTTTACTGTCCTTTATAGAACCACTGTGATTGAAAATAGTGCTGTAATAAGAAATGTTAAAACAGATTCTTAATTCACCTATTTCAATATTGTTGTTTAAAAAACAACTTTACTGAAATGGCATTTGTAGTACTCTCCACAAAGCAAGAGAAGTAAAGAGCTAAACATTCGTAGAATTTCAATTTACTAATAATTTAAAGAGGGGGGTTGTACTTTATTTATTTATGTATTTACTATGTTTTATACCCCGCCTTCTCTCCTTCATTGAGGGACTCAGTGGCTAACAGTTGGCAACAATTGGATGCCATTCAGATCTAGGACACTACAAACGCAAATACATGTAAATTAAACAACACAAAGCATTTCTAACAATTCATTAAAATACATAATAAAACAATATTAAAAACCAGCTATATTAAAAATCTGCTCTAGTCCGTGGCCGTAGTCGGAGTCGATTGCCATTTAACATGATTACTCATTGTCTTTCTTAATCTCCATTTATGATTCAGTTCAATTCAAACATGTAATAAAATTCAGAATGAAATAAACTTGACAACAAGAAATCTACCCTATGACTAGCAATGACCAGAAATCATTGACCCAAGGCAATTAAATTTCTGGCTATTACAAAATCAGACATTGGAAAATGAAACTCCTCTTTTAAAATTTGTATCATTGGAATTAACCCACTCCCACTTCTTTATCAGTTTTTTAAAAGATTCTGACAATAAACTATTATTTATACTGTTATTGTTTTAAGTAGAAAATTGAGATCTATGCATAGATCTTTTTTAAGGGGCTTTGAAAAAAAATACACATTGTTTGTATTGGATTGACTGTGAGCAGGAATACAGTATGTTACTTCATTATTTACATAACAGTAGATTTTTTAGGATAATATCTCTTCCTCTCTATGGGACTCACTTAGAATATCAATTTAGAAAAAGTGGCTGACAAATGTTAGCTTTTAATGTATTTTTTTCTGTTCTTTTTTGCATAAGCTTTAAAATGTGACACCCAGAAGTAGACAAAGAACCTGAAATGAAGCCTCTATTTAATATTGATTAGAAGAGAACTATTACTTCTCTTGTCATGGACATAATGCATATGTTAATACAATTTTATTTTTAGCAAGTACACTACAGTACAGGCTGGTATCAAGTTTTTGATCCACTCAGATACCTAGGTCCATCTCACATGTACTACTGCCAAATAAGATGTTCCCTTACCCTGAACTTCCATCATTTTTATAATCTAAATACATAACTTTATCTCCTTTGAATTTCATTTTAGTTTTGGCCCAATGTTATAGACGGCCCAGATGCTTCTGAATATTGATCTTGCTTTCTCGTAGCTTTGAATCATCTGCAGATCTAATAAGCACACTTTATATATCCTTATCCAAAAAAATTGCTTTAAAAATTATGTCAAGCACAGAATGTGGTACAGGGCTCAATAGAATCCCATTTGAGATGTCCATCCAGGAGGATGTCAAAACATAATCACTACTGTTACTACTACTTATGAAGCCTGGTTAGGTTCGTTGGAATGCTCGTGAAATCGGAATGAATTTGGATTAAATTCACTTTTGAAGCAGTTTTGAAGCGATTTAAGCAACCCGGAAGTGAATTTGCCAATTCGAAGCCACCGCCATTTTTGGAAAGGGTTCTGCATCAGATTCCTGCTCCTTGCGAGGTGTTTTCTCCTCATTGGCTGTAGGCAAGCAGGTGGTTGCATGCAATTAGGAGGGGCGTGGTTAGGTTTCGTGACAGCGGCCATTGTGCTTTAAAAGGGCCCGCACGTGCCTCATGTTCTCATTGCGAGCCGGGCACGTGAACGGGAAAGAGGCTAGGAACTAAGCAGCTGTTGTTTGGGTGGGATAGCTGCAAGTGAACGACTAGGTTGAGTTGGGAAGAATTTTTCCTTCGTTATTAATTTAAAAAGCCAGCCAGCCACCGCTTTGCCAGCACAAAACGCTTTGAAAAGCCCCTTTCCTGTCTTTGGGATCCAAGTTGTACTTTGGCATACTATAAATCAGATAATCCAAACACAGAACACTGTGAAAAGCCCCTTTCCTGTCTTTGGGCTTCCAAGTTGTACTTTGGCTTCTGATATGAAACATTCTGTTGCAAGTGGCTTGGGATGTAAGGCCCCTATCTCTTTGCTGCGTGGTTCTCAAACATACAGTAGAGGAAGGGGTCCGCACATCACTCTGTGTGAGCGTGCCACCACTAGGGCTACAGAGGCCACTGTTTCTGCAAGCACTGAGAGAGCTCAAACTTCTGAGAGGCAGGGGCTGGGACAGGCGGTAGCTCACCTTGTGGCGGACCGGTTGCTCAATCCCAAGATCCAACTACACAGGGCAGGAAAACAGACATCCCTCAGGGGGATTCTTCCCCCCTCGAGGTATTGGTGGAGGTGGTCAGGGAGGACCGCTGGCATACATAGAGCAGCCATGCGGTCAGTCCCCGGGGGGATCCTCCCCCCCTCGAGGTGTTGGTGGAGGTGGTCGGGGAGGACTGCTGGCATACATAGAGCAGCCAAGCGGTCATACATAGAGCTGGCATACATAGAGCAGGCAAAGGGGACATTCCTCAGGGGGATTCATCCCCCCTTGAGGTGTTGCAACTGGTCGATCAGACCTTATACCTGATCGAACAGTTGCGGACCTGCATTCAGAGCCAGGAGCCCTAGCCCATGGCCTTCAGTCTCCCTGTGGTGCCCACTGAAATCACCTCCGCCTTCTCTCAGGCTGCTGCAGGGCTGGACTTCTCCTTGAGCCAGGTGGAGGACAGCACCTTTGCTCACCTCCAGCAGCTCTTGGCCACTTTGAGCGGACAGATTCCGCCCCCTTCAGCCCTTAGGAGACAGTAGTTTGTAATTCAAAATCCTAATTAAAAATTATAACCATAAAGAGGGTCTTTATGTTTAACATTTTAAATGTTTTGTACCACTGTGGCAAGTTTTGTCAGTAGCGGTCTATAACTGAGGGAAAGGGAATCCCCTAAGTTTTGCCTGTCCCGTTTGCAGGTTTTCGCGCGATGCCATTAATTAATCGCAATCGCAAACAAATTAATTCCAAAATTTCCAATTTGGGGGGGGGGGGAAATTTTGGAAGTCAATCAGATTTGAAGCACTAGCACGCCCTACATCCAGAACGAGTTTTGAAACTTTTTTTTGGATCAACCAGGCTTACTACTTATCTGTCAACTATTTGTTTTCTACTCTCACACAATAATTTCTATACAATAACAATAACTTCATTGTTTTTATTCAATAGCACTTGGGCTCTTACAGAAATATCGGTATTTAGAAAAGCCTGTAAAACAACGCTGTTCCGACAAGCATTTAACATCAATGGTCCCAACTGACTGTCCTATATCTTTAAGTGTTCTGGGATTGTGACAAGCTGGACAGTTGTTCAGTAGTTTTATAGCGTTTTAATTATATAGTGTTAAATTGTTGTATTGAAATTGTTATGCTTTTATCTATGTAAACCACCCTGAGCCTAAGGGAATGGAACGGTATATAAATTTGAATAATTGACTGACTGACTGACTGACTGACTGACTGACTGAATAATAAATAAATAAATAAATAAACCTATGGAATCCTGGGATTGCCTCATGAATGTATAAACCCAGGGATTCCACAGAATCGTCCTATAGCAGATAAAGTGGGATATAGTTCTATACTTGTGTGGTATGAAAAGTCTCCAGGACATAATTTCTTATACTATTGCCATGTAAAGCTGAGTTTGCAGCTCCTATTCACTCCCTATCTTTTTGAGAAGGACACGAGTGAAGGATGATACTGATATAATCAGTATAGTAATTTTAGCACAGAATAGGAAAAGAGACAAAGCTTGATCAAATTGAATAGTCTTGAAATAAAATCTAGACTGATTAAGTATCAGCCCTACCATGTTGATTTAGATGCGTATTTGTACAGCACATCGGTACAAACTGATATTAACCAAGTATTATCAAGTATACACCTTCAAACAGTGGAAATTCATAATCTGAAGGTATAAACAAATCATAGTTGCCTGTCTGAGTCCCTCTTCGGAGGTGAGAAGGCCGGGGTATAAAAGTTTTAAATAAATAAATAAATAGTGGTTATGGAACCAGTAATTTTTTAACATCTGCATGCGATCACTTGCCCAGCTGGTGCGCAGCTTTGGGCTTGAGTGCCATCAGTACGCTGATGAGACTCAGCTCATTCTGAGGATGGATGGCCAGCCCGACTCTGTACCTGATAATGTCCATCTTTGCCTCGAAGTCGTTACTGGATGGCTGCGAGCCAGTAGGTTGAAGGTGAATCCAGCGAAGACGGAAATCCTTTGGCCGGGTCGCCCGGGCGGCTGGGAGCTCCAGCTTCTGACCCTGGAGGGCGTGGCTTTATGCCCGTCGTCAACAGTAAAAAGCATTGGAGTCCATTTGGACACTCGATAGTCGGGTTGCGTTTTTCCATCTCCGCCAGGCTCGGAAGCTGGCCCCCTACCTGTCCTGCCGCGACCTGGCCTCAGTGATCCAAGCGACGGTCATCTCAAGATTTAACTACTGTAACGCTCTGTACATTGGCCTACCTCTGTCGGTGACCTGAAAACTTAAGCTGGTGCAGAACGCTGCAGCCCGGGTACTCACAGGCACACCTGTGGGTCATCACATCATGCCCATTCTGCAGGAACTGCACTGGTTGCCTGGTGAATTCCGGATCACCCTGAGGGACCTTCTCCCATTCAGGCGGGCCTGTAAAACCCATCTGTACAGGCAGGCCTTCGGAGTGTAGGCCCGTGTGCTCTGGGTATTGTGCTTGGCATCTGTTGCTGCTCCGCTGTATTAGTGCCTTTCTTGTTATTGTTTTAATTGTTCAATTGTTTTATGTTTTAATCCTGTTTTATGCCTTTGGCTTTGTAAGCCGCCGCGAGCCCTTGGGAGTCGGCAGCATAGAAGCCTCAATAATAAATAAATAAATAAATAAATAAATAAATAAAGTTTTAGTCTTGACTTTCAAGGCCTTGTATGGTCTGGGGCCAGTGTACCTGAGGGACTGCCTCACCCCATACTGTCCCATGAGATCACTGAGATCTGAAGATCAGGATCTTCTCCCCATTCCGAGTGCCAAAACTTACCGTCTTACTTCAACGAGAAGAAGGGCATTCTCCATTATTGCCCCCATTATTTGGAACTCCTTACTATCGGAGATCAGGTCACTTTGTGACCTTCTAGCATCCCGGAAAGCCACTAAGGCTGCAGACCCTGGCACCCAGCTACATGTAATGCTCCGGAAAGGGGGTTCCGATAAACCAAACTCACTCCAAGCAGATTGGAAGATAAATCATTTATTGGCTCCTTACTCCAGGCTGAACAAAGATAGACTAAAGAAAAGCCCGCGCAAACATTCCTCAAGAATCCTCCCCGGCCCGCCCCGCTGGGCCCTCCTTCTGAGGCTTGACCAAATGGCCAGTCCACATATCAAAGACCAGGAAGGTATCTGGCAGATCAAAGGGATGAGCCTGGTGGTTTCCCCGCCGGCAGTGTCCATATCACTTGGCGCGATCGGCTTGGTCCGTTATGGCATGAAACGAACCAACCGGAGCTGACATAGCGCCCCCCTCCGCAAGATAGTGACCTGCAAGGGAAAGAACAAAGAAAGAAAAAAGAAAGGGGTCAGGGACCCGGCTTGTCTGGGAAAGCGGCGTGAAAAGCCTTAACTAGTCTTGGGGCGCTAACGTGGGGTGCCAACACCCACTCAGGGTGTAAGTCCTTGGCAGTCCATTTAACTAAGTAACTAAGGCGGCCCTTGTGGCGCCGCGAGTCCAGGATGTCCTTAATCTCAAAGTGGGTATGGGACCCCACCATAATAGGCACCGGGGCGCCCTCTTCGGCGGACCACTTCCGGTCAGACACAGCTTTTTTCAATAAGCTCACGTGGAACACAGGGTGGACCTTGCGCCAGGTGTGCGGCAGGTCCAGCTTGACCGCCACGGGGTTGATTATTTCCACCACGCTGAGGGGCCCTACAAATTTGCTGGCAAACTTGCGGGACGGCTGAGTCGACTTCAGGTTCTTGGTGGAGAGGAACACGCGGTCCCCCACTGCATACGTAGGCTGGGGCCCCCTCTTCTTGTCAGCGTACAGCTTGTAAGAGTCCCGAGCCTGTCGCAGCGCCGTCTGGATGGCCGGCCAAGCTGCCGCCACCTTGGCTCCCCATTCGGTGACCGGAGTTGCCGGGTCGGGCGGCAGGGCTCGCCGCAGGGAAGGGGCGGGAAGTCGCGGCCGGAGACAATGCGGAAAGGAGAGGCCCCCGTCGAGGCGTGCTCGGCGTTGTTGTAGCTGTACTCCGCCACCGCTAACAACTCAGCCCAGTTGTCTTGCTGGTAGGTTGAGTAGCACCGGAGTATTGTTGCAAGGTGCGCTGGACCCTCTCCGTAGCGCCATCCGTCTCCGGGTGAAACGCCGTACTCAAAGCCCGTTGGGACCCCAACCCTGCCAGGAACGCCTTCCAGAACCGGGACGTGAATTGAGGCCCTCTGTCACTCACCACTCGTCGCGGGCAGCCGTGGAGCCGGAAGACGTGTTGGGTGAAGAGGCGTGCCAACTCCGGGGCCGTGGGCAATCTCGGAGCGGGACAAAGTGTGCTTGTTTTGAGAACAGGTCCACCACCGTCAAATGGTGGTGTATCCGCCGCTGGCGGCAGGTCGGCGACGAAGTCCATTGCTATTTCGCTCAAGGCTCGGCCGGGTCAGCCACCGGTTGCAGCAGCCCCGTCGGCCGGCCCACCTTGGGCTTGTTCCGTGCACACACCTCGCACTCCGCTATGTAGTCACCGGTGTCCTTTCTCATGCCCGGCCACCAGAACTGCCGGGCCAATAGCTTTAGAGTTTTAGTGAGGCCGAAGTGGCCAGACAATTTGGAGTCGTGGGCTTGGGCCAGGACCGAGCCTCTGGCTCTGGGGAACATATAACTTGTCTTTGTAGTACCATATGCCTTTAGCCTCAGTTAAGTCTTCGCGGTGCTCCTTAAGCCAGACGTCTGCTCCATAAGCTGCTGCTAGTTCTGCTAACAGTTCTGGGGTCCCAGGGACCGTGGGGTTTGGGGCCTTAGCTGCCGCCCGGGTGCGGGCCACCAAGCCCAACTGAGGTTTGGAGAACACGGTCCCCACTTCCTCCGGCGCCGAGTAATCGGCCTCAGGCATTCTGGAAAGCGTGTCGGCCAACACGTTTTTCGGGCCCGGCAGGTACTTGAGCTGGAAATTGAAGCGGCTGAAAAACTGTGCCCATCTCAGCTGCTTGGCGTTGAGTCTCTGGGGGGTCTGGAGTGCCTGCAAGTTCTTGTGGTCCGTCCACACTTCGAAGGGCAGGGCGGTGCCTTCCAAGAAGTGCCTCCAGTGGCTCAGCGCCGCCCGCACGGCAAAGGACTCCTTCTCCCATACATGCCACCGCTTCTCCGATGGGGTGAATTTCTTAGACAGGTATGCGCAGGGTCGCAGGGTCCCGTCCTCATCCCGCTGCAGGAGAATCGCCCCATAGGCCGCCTCCGAGGCGTCGCACTGTACCGTGAAGGGCTTGTCGGGCTGGGGATGCCGCAGCAGCGGCTGGCTGGTGAAGCTCCTCTTGAGGCTGTCGAAGGCCTCCTGGCACTGCGGGGTCCAGTTGAGCTTCGCCCCGGGTGATGTGGCTTTTTTCGTCTCCCCCAAGCCCTTGGTTTTCAATAGTTCCGTTAGGGGGAGCGCTATTTTAGCTGGATGAACTACAGCCATCCCAGCTGGTGCCTTTAAGAACTCCAGGGAAGAGAAAGGAGGAAGACTCTGGGCCATGCCACCGCCACACCCCTCCCTGCTGCAGACCCTGGGGCCCAGCTACAGCCATCCCAGCTGGTGCCTTTAAAAACTCCAGGGAGGAGAAAGGAGGAAGACTCTGGGCCATGCCACCGCCACACCCCTCCCTACTGCAGACCCTGGGACTCAGCTACAGCCATCCCAGCTGGTGCCTTTAAGAACTCCAGGGAAGAGAAAGGAGGAAGACTCTGGGCCATGCCACCACCACACCCCTCCCTGCTGCAGACCCTGGGACCCAGCTACAGCCGATGTCATTCCAGCTCCGTTGTCCCTTTGGAAAATGGCAGTAGGAGGGACGTGAGAAGGACTTTTACTTAGGGGAGGAGGGCATGGGGTATAGGTTATTTTTATAGGGCGCTGGTTGATTATTCCTGGCTTTGGCATTATTAATTAGGTGGGTTTTAGTAGTTTTTCAGTGTATTAGTTTTATACTGTGTATTAAGGTTACCTGTATAGTTTATTATTATGATAATTGTATTGTACTGTGTTTAATTGCCCACTTATGTTTTAGTATGGATGTATTTTTTTGCATAATATGCCTTTGAAATATTGTTAAGGGTATTCGTACACAATTTGAAGCTTGTCTTCGCCCTGTAAAATTTGTTTTGGAAGCTTCGCTTCACTGTCTACACTGTTTTGTATTGTATTGTGTTGTGAGCCGCACTGAGTCCCCTTCGGGGTGAGAAGAGCGGCATACAAATAAACTGATTGATTGATTGAAAGTTGCGTCCTGGGCCTCTGGACCTCGCCGACTGGAACTTTCGACGTTGCACCTGGGCTAAGATCCCTTCCACACTGCCAGAAAGCTGGATCCATCCGTCCACGTCACCCGGATCATCTCGATGTAAACACCATTCCAGGATCTCCCTCTGCAGACCATCTTTGAAAAGCTCCAGCAGCGTTGCCTGGGACCACTCAGTGACCTTACCCGCCAAACTCATAAACTCCTCCGCATACTCCGTCACAGATCGGGGCCCCTGAACCAAGCTGCGCAATGCCTCTTTGGCTTTTATCCTCTCCAAAGGATCACGGAAACGATTTCGGATGGCTTGCAAAAAGGCTCGAACAGTTCTTAAACATGGGTCCTTGCGATCATGGCATTGTACGTACCATTCGGCCGCTCGTCCCTTGAACACTCCTCCAATGGCACGTACTCTACTGCAATCGCTTGGGTATAAATGACCGTAGTCCTCCATATGGTCATTTACTGCAGCAATGAAAAAGGCCACCTTGCAGGCTTCTCCCTCAAATTCCACCCGCAAAGGTTCCTTCTTCAACTGGCCTCCAAACTCTTGGGACTGTACTCCCCTCCCCTGGGGAGCCTCCGGCCTCCGAACTCCTCTCCCCATCCCCGCTGGCTGCGGGAGGTTCGGATACACCTTCTCCTGAATGCGGTTCACCGGAACTGGACTTCCCTCTGACACAGGGATCTCTTGGCCTTCTCCTGGAGGAACACCCTCAGTCCACACTCCCGAAGGAGATCTAGGACGCTCATCCGATGGACCGCCGTCCATCCAAGAGTAAAAGGTAAAATCTCCTCCTCCAGGGGCACTCCACATTGAATCCACCAGCTTCCTCCGCGACATCGCCCGGGACATCCTCCTCAGAGTTTGCTCCATCGCCTCCATCTTGAACCGCATCACTTCCAACTCTGACGGCGCTTCTGGTTCAGTGGTTTCACTTCCATTATCTTCCAGGTCCACCTGAGCTGGGGCAACCTTCCCTGCAGCTTCTCTGGTCCTGCCATCTACTGGATCCACCTGAGCTGGCACACCTCTCCGCACAGCTTCTCTGGTTCCTCCGGCCATCCGGAAATCCACCTGAATGGGAGCTCTCGCCCCCATTTCTCTGGATACACCTCCTCTGGAGCTCACCTGAGCGGACCACAACCTTCGTTCCTCCGCTTCTCTGAGCTCGTCCACCTGAGCCGACGAACGCCAAGACGCCATCGCTTCTCTGGACTCGTCCGGGAATCCCACATGGTCGATAGTGGTCCATTCCCACTCCATGGTTCTCCGGATCTCATCAGGAGCAAGGTTCCACATGTCGATATACTCCTCCTCCTCTCTTGCCGACCTCGCCATTTCTGGGAAAGTCGAAACGGGCTTTAGCTTCTGTAATGACTCTCCAACTTCGGTCAGGAAACAAGCGGAGATAGTAGCACGGTCCAACACGATTTTATTGCAGGTACAAAACTTGTGAAGCTAAAGCAAAGTCCCGCCACCCAAACACACCTTTTATACCCTAACCCCCCTCCCCTTGCCCACGCAATGTCCAAGGAGGGTTGCACCATATCCGTGTGAGTCAGCAGTTCCCATAGTCCAAGGGATATGACCTCATAGGTCTCCGAGTCCGCATAATTAGAACAGTGTCCAATGTCCATGTCCAGAGGAGGTTACCTCACTTCCCCCAGGACTCAACAGGCACCTGGAAGTTGCATCACTTCCAGTATGACACAGCACAGCTTCTCAGGAACTAGAGCAAAGGTCAGCACAGCTCTCACAGAACTGGGACAAAGGTCAATACCTCTTCAAGGCAGGCTGGGAATCTGAACTTCTTCAAAGCTCAGATTTCCCAGCTCTGACATTTTAATTCCCTTATTCCTTCTAGAGGATTGGACAATATCAATATCAATCTGCATAAAGGTTTAATTTAGCCTCCAGTTCCTGACCAAATTTACACCCCTCAATCCTTACACTGTTTCTTATTCTATCAGCTACCACCTCCATTCCCAGAACAAAGAGCAGCAGTGACAGGGGACAGCCTTGTCTTACTCCCCTCTGAATTGGGAATTCCCCTGATGTTCCTTCATTTATTTTTACTACGGCTGTTCCTTTTCTGTATAGTTCTTTAGTTGCTTTAATAAATCACCTACTCCAAATTTATTCATAACCTCCCACAAAAAAATCATGTTTTATTGAGTCAAATGCCTTATGTATGTTTAATTTTTAAAGAGCTAGTTTCTTTTTTTTTTTGGCTTGTATTCCATTATATTTAATATATTTCTAATTGGGTGTCCAATAGATCTGTTTTTAATGAATCCATATTGGTCTGTCTTTATTAACTTTGGTAATACTTTTTCTAATCCATTAGATAAAATTTTTGCAAATATTTTATAGTCCTGGTTTAATAAACTAATTGGTCTATATGACCCTGTCTCTTTTGGGTCTTTCTGTGGTTTCAGTATAACTATAATTTCCACTTTCCTCCAGGTAACAGGTGCTTTTCCTCCTTTCAAAATATTATTGAATAATATATGCAGTTCAGGGCTAAAAATTTCCTATGAATTCCTTGTAAAATTCAGCTGTGTATCCATCTATTCCTGGGGATTTTGCTTTCTTTAATTTTTTTATTAATCATTTTAGTACTCCTACATCAATTGAGATCTCCGAATTTAATAGATGTTTCTCTTCCTCATCTAATTTTAAATTTATTACTTCCTCTAGTTGGCCCTTGTTATCTTCACTATACAGCTCTTGGTAAAATGTAGCAAAAGCTTCCCTTATTTGAACTGAATTGTGTGCTAATTTGTTATTTTGCATCTTTATGGCCTTAATCCTTTTTTTCCTTTTCTGTCTCTTAAATATTTTGCTCATCTTTTCAATGAATTTATGTTAGGTCTTTGGAATTCGTTTTTTTACTAATTTCTTTCTTTTCCACATTGTAAAGAGATCTAATTCATCTAGATCTCCTTTCAACTTCCTTATTTGATCTTGGGTTTGCACCTTGTATTTAACCTATTGTTGTCTTTGAAGGGCTTCCAATTCTTCAATCTTTTCTTTTCTCTTCCTGAAATATTCCCCTTTTCTTAATTTTTCTAACAAGATGAGGTGGCCTCCTATTACAGCTTTACCTGCATCCCATATTATACTTTCTGAAGCTGAACCCCTATTTTCATTAAAATAGTTTTGAATTTGTTTTGTCATGTATTCTTTATCCTCTTTCCTCCATAAAATTGAACAGTTATATTTCCATGTTTTGTTTCTTGGTTCTGAATTAATTTCTATCTCAATTTGGATTGGGGCACGGTCCGAAATCCAAATCCCATGTGTTTGTATGTTTTTTAATCTTTAATTCCCTCAACATAATAAAGTCTATACATGTGTATTTTTATGTCTGTGAGAATACGTGGGTTGGGCCTTTTTGTTAGCTATCTCAAAAGCATCTCTTAATCTCCATTTGCTTAATTTGATTGTGTTATGTTGAGTTATATCTAAGTTGAAGTCCCCCATTAAAATGGTTTCTCCTTCATAAAAAATTTGGAGTTTCTTCATAGTTTTTCCCCCAGAAATTGTCTTTGACCCTGGTTTGGGTAGTATATATTTGATATCGTGAATTTTTTGTCCTTTATCTTGACTTTTAAAAACATGTATCTCCCTTGTCTATCTCCTAATCCTCCCCGTCTCTCTTGTACATTTGACTCTTGCGTTTCCACCATTCCCCTCCCCTCCCTTACATTCTTAATCATTCTATAACAATCTATACAGCTTTTTTCAGCTCATCCAGCAAAACATCACTTTACTTAACTTCTATGAGACTATATCAATTAACAAAGATTATTATATTGTTATCACATTTAACTTTTTTTTACTCATTAAGTAACTCTTGTGATTCATTTAGCCGGCTTCTTTTTCCCTTGTTTTTTTTTTTGCAAAGCAATGCCTTCGAAACTCTAGGAAGAGCTTTCTTCTGGATCCTCCTCCACACTGCTTAGCTCGTCGGGGGCTGATCCTTCGGAAATACCCATCTGCGCCATCAGTCTTTCACCTTCTTCCGGGTTCCTTGCTCTGTATCTCCTCACGTCCTTGAAAATTGTAATTATTGCAGGATAGCTCCAGGAGAATCTAATCCCTTTTTCAAACAGTCTCTTGGTAAAGGGGGGCATTTTTATACCTTTCTTGGATAGTCTCTGCGGAAAAGTCTTGTTTCACTCTAACCATTGTCCTTGTATTTCAATTCCTTTATCTTTTTAAGCTCCCTATAAACTCGTTCTTTCATCTTTTCTGTAGAAAAAGCAACCACTATCTCTTTTGGATATCCAGCATTCGCCCCCGGTCTATAAATCCTGTGAGCACGCTCAATGTCTATCTCTTTGATTGATATATTGAAACTTGTAAACCAGCTCACCAGATTTTTTTCAATGTCTTTTGGATCAGCAGTCTCAGTCTCAGGAATTCCCATCAGCCTCAAATTACATCTTCTCAGTTGGTCTTCCTATTGACTTAAGCGATGCTTATTAAAGAAGACAAGATGGAAGTGTTGGAAGAATGTACAGGGAACAGAATTGTCCAGCATTTCAAAGAGAACATTATGTTGGAATAGAAATCTCAAAAGGAGAAAAAGTCATCTGCGGAATTTCTAAGGTTGACAGTATATAGACCAAATACTAATGTAATACTGGGGGTGGATTTTTGTCCCTTTGACAAAAAAGTCATGATGACCTTGATGTTGAAAAAAAATGGAAACAAGAGGCAATCAAAGGAGAGAGTAGATTAGTGAGTGGCTGCCATTACCATCAAAGAGTTAACCTTTTTAAATATCTTAAGTCAGGGCTGTCCAACTGCCGGGCTTGCAGGTGTTTTGGACTTCAACTCCCAGAAAGCCTAGCCAGTTTACCAGCTGTTAGGATTTCTGGGATTTGAAGTCCAAAACACCTGCAGGGCCGGCAGTTGGACAGCCCTGTCTCAAGTGGTAGAACAGTTGGTCATTGAACCCATCTGATAGGAAGAATCCTTGAACATAATCTTAAAGGATGCCACCCAGCAGCTAGGTTGAGATGTGAATGTTTCTCTACTGACTGGAAAAGCAATCACAACACTGTCAAATTCAATTTATATGAAAGCGGGAAATTGTCAAGGAATCTCAACACTGCTACATTCTACTTCAAAGAAGAAATTTCTCTAAAGTGAGTTAGACTATATAATGGGAATTGTAAAGGAAAATCTAGATAGTCTCTGCTTATTCAAAATCACAATAATTGATATCTCTCCTAATGTATATTTCAATTAAAATGCCTCTAGCAACCCAAGCGCACTTCAAAGAAAAACACACACCTCTAGCAGCCTGCCATATATAGCCCAACATGGAGTCAAAGATATTAGAAAATAAAGATTGCTGGCGAATAGAGGCAGGTGTTTCTTTTGAACAATACTAAACTACATGTAAAGAGAACAAGGAAGGGGAGGAGAGGTGATTGACAAAGTGTGAGAGACTGGAATTGCTGCAGGGCTAAGAAGGTCCATGGGTATTTTCAAGTCAGGAGAGTGACCTATATAGCTGCAGGACAATGAGGACTGGGGAATATTGTGGGAAGGTTGAGCGTCATAAATGGGAGGAGAAAGAAGGGGAAGGACAAGCTCAGGGGAGGATGGGGAGGCCCCCCCAACTTGCACTTAATGCAAGTTGTGGGGACAGTAGGGTTCGGGATCTGGGATGGAAGATGTTGTCAGGGATTCAAAACAGCTTGAAATTCCCTGATGTACAGAGGAAGGGACTCTCCACTCCTGCTAGGGAGTCAAATACCTTCTTACAGTGAAGTGGTCTCCTCAGGAACAAGAACAACACAGACACAAAGCTGTTCATTCCAACTGGAAGGCTTTTGTTTCTTTAGTTGCAGCAACAATACAAGCAGTATTTACATTATGTACAGTATTTACATTGTGTACAACAAACTCTGTTTTCATTCATCAAACTCCTATCTTCATCCAACTAACACAGGGTTACTATAGTCTCAGCACTAGCCACCACACCCCCAATTACAATGAACCTGTGATTAATCCTGAGACTCTGATCCTGTTATCACTTAAATAAATGTTATGCAACTTACAAATCCTGACAGATGTTTGGGGTTGTCTGGGAGTGAATAGGTGTGAAAGAGAGATTAGAAAGTGGTACTAGGAAGGAGAGATTATTTGTGTGTGTGGGTATCATGCATGTGTGTGCTACAAGAGACATTTTGTGAAAGGACAGGTTCTTCATGACAGCCCATTTAATGAATACTAAATGTGCTGCTTACCAATCCTTTAAATATTTGGGATTTATTCTGGACAAAACCTTTCAACAGCAGGGACGGTGTTTGACTACAGAGGACTCGCCAAATGAAATAAACTGACCACATTTAAAAAGTGGTTTGATTAGTTGGCTTGATTTCAAAAGCTTCTCTATAAATAAAAACAAGGAATAAGCTTGAAGTGGGACATTAGCAAGACAAGAGTTTGTTCCTTCTCTCTTCTTCTTCATGAGTGCCCTTCTGGAACATCAAATTTTCATTATATTTAATTATTGATTGGAAGCATTTTTCTTGCCAGAGCAGCACTTTACACACAGTGAAATAGCTTCTCTGGAGAGAGACAGAATGTTTCAAGTATTTTTTTAAAGTATGGATTGAGTTTTGCAAATTGTTTGATTCTTTCCCTTTTTTCTATGTTCCAGATAAATTAAACACGAAATGATAAGAAAGATTATCATGGTTTCATGAGACACTGATGTTCAAATGGCCCTCTAGACTGAACTTTAATTAGTAATACAGTATTTATTTCAAAGGACAGTGCCACAAATGAAATGTAGATGAACCTTGTTTTATGTAGTGGCTTCCCAGAAGATTTTAAATTCACTTCTGTTCCTGGTATACATGCTAAATAATTAACAGAACCACTTCAAGATTTTAGAGAAACAACTATTGGTTGCCTCTAAGAACCAGTACTCTGTCAGGTTGTATAAGATGTTGTTTCATTAGCTGATATGTATATATTAAGTATAAGTGCACATACATACAACACTTCCCATGCACTAGCTGCACTGGCAAGGCTGGTTTCTTTGAGAATGTAGCACAAATTCTATGTAAAATCATACTATGTAATTTTGACATTAATATTGAAATCTGAAATATATGCAATAAGTCTTTACTTTGCTGTTTTCATATATATTTGAGATAAAAATATTTCATTTTCACAGGGCATACTTTAAAAAAAAGAGAGAAAGACTGAGAAAGTCAGGAATGGGACAATGATATTTCATAAAGGTGCCTGTAATATTTACAAATATACATGCACAAGAGCATTCAAATAATTCTGCATGTATATTTCGCAGAGAGGGCTCCTGAGAACACATTTTGGCTTTCTCTACCTCTCCTTAATGGAGAAAGAAAACATTCAGAAAGATTTTACTATCCCACTCCTTTTAACTGGTAGGTGTTGTCTTTGAAAAACATCTGCTAAGGCGCAGGCCGAATGCAAGACCTACAGCGAGAGCCAGACAGAGTCACATCAGGACTCGACCTGGCCCTGACCTGCGACCTATTCCCAGGCACGCTGATGATAGACTTCCAGCTATCTCCCCTTCCTCTCTGGTGCTGGTAAATGCTAGATCTGTCCGGAACAAGTCCGCCACCAGCAGGGAGTTCTGTGAGGATGAAAAAGCAGACCTATTCTGCGTCACCGAAACGTGGCTCCAGGATGGCGACAACACCTGCCTCCAGGAAATTATCCCCCCTGACTACGTTGCCACGCACCAGAATAGGGACGGGGGACGGGGGGTGGGGTGGCAATACTCTCCCACGATGGATTACACCTTAGAGCGATCCCTGCGCTGACCACCTCAGGGCTTGAAAGTGCTGGCCTGGTGTGGGAGTCCCAGGAGAGCTTGGCCGTCCTGCTGGTGTACCGTGCGCCTAGCGCACCGACAGAAAGCCTGGCGCGGCTGCTGGAGACTGTGTCGGAGTGGGCATTGAGGTTTCCCAGGCTTATTGTCCTGGGGGACTTCAATGTCCACGCTGACGCAGCCTCTGCTCCATCTGCAGCCACGGACCTAATCTCGACCATGGCGACATTAGGCCTCTCCCTCTGTAGCTCGGGACCCACACATTCGGCCGGGCACACCCTCGACTTGGTTTTCAGCGCGGGGGTTCAAGTGGACCGAGCCTCCGTAATAGCGGTTCCATGGTCGGACCACTGTGCTCGAAGGATCCTGGTTGAGCAACCCCCCCCCCATGCAAGGGCGCCGAACGGATTTGGGTTCGCCCGAAGAGACTTATGGAACCCGAAAGGTTCCTGAATGCTCTGAGGGATCTGGAGTCTATCAGCGTCTCAGTCAATGAGCAGGTTCACTCCTGGAACACCTCTCTTGCTAGAGCTCTCGACGAGATTGCCCCCAGGCGTCCTCTCCGACCCCGCAAACATCGATCTCCTTGGTACACAGCAGATCTTAGGTCGATGAAGCGGGAGAGGAGACGACTAGAGCGCGTGTGGAGGAAACTCCGCGACGGAGCCTCAGTATCAGCTTATAAGCTATTCAAAGATGCTTATGAGCGTGCTGTCAAGGCGGCCAAAAATGTGTACTTCTCCGCCTCGATAGCGTCTGCTAGCTCACGCCCGGCCCAATTGTTCAAGGTAATTCGGTCTTTGACGACGGTCCCTACTGTCCCAAAAAATAGTGATCAGGCCCTCACTGCCAGTGCTTTCCAGAGCTTCTTCACAGACAAGATACTAAGCCTTCCAGCTGCGGTTGACACAGTAAGAGAACTTGAGACCCCGTGGCCCTCCGCCGGGGCCACCCTCGACCGGTTTCGGCCACTGGACGCAGATGCTGTTGATAAGATAGTGGCTGCAACTCGGCCTACCACCTGCTCCCTCGACCAGTGCCCCTCCTGGCTTGTTAGATCGTGCCTGGAGGGGTTACGTGGGCCTCTGTTGAACATCGTAAACAGCTCCCTTGAGCAAGGAGTCTTTCCAGAGTGCTTAAAAGAGGCGGTGGTAGCTCCATTACTGAAGAAACCGTCACTAGACCCGGCGGTTCCTCCAACTACCGACCAGTGTCGAACCTTTCGTACCTGGGGAAGGTAGTTGAGAGGGCAGTAACGGAGCAGTTGCAGTCCTTCTTAGATGATGCAACATGGCTAGACCCCTTCCAGTCCGGCTTCCGTTCGGGGCACGGGACGGAGACGGTTCTGGTCTCCATCACAGACCAACTCCGCTGCCAGCTCGACCAAGGCGGGTCTGCGCTGCTCGTGTTATTGGACCTCACGGCAGCGTTTGACATGGTCGACCACAATCTATTGATCCACCGCCTGGCCGTGGCTGGAGTGAGGGGGACAGCCCTTAAATGGCTGACCTCCTTCCTCCACCAGCGGTCTCAGCGTGTGAGGAGGGGTGAGGTGGTCTCCGAGGGCTCCCCTCTGTTAGGGGCCATTCTCTCCCCTCTGTTATTTAACATCTACATGCAGCCGCTTGCACAGCTGGTGCGGAGTTATGGGCTGGAGTGTCACCAGTACGCTGTACGACACCCAGCTCATTCTGAGGGTGGAGGGCAGGCCGGGTTCTGTCCCCGATAATTTCCAACACTGCCTCGAAGCCGTTACTGGATGGCTGCGAGCCAGTAGGTTGAGGGTGAATCTGGCGAAGACGGAGATCTTGTGGCTGGGTCGCCCGGTGATGTTAATGTCCAGCTTCCGAGCCTGGGCGGTGCGGTGTTATGCCCATCGCCTTCCGTAAAGAGCCTGAGGGTCCATCTGGACTCCCAGCTGACCATGGAGGCCCAGGTCTCTGCGGTCAGCAAGATCGCTTTTTTTCATCTGCGACAGGCAAGGAGGCTGGCCCCCTATCTCTCCCGGAATGATCTGGCCACGGTGATCCAAACCACAGTCATCTCAAGGCTGGATTACTGCAACGCGCTCTACGTTGGCCTTCCTCTGTCGGTGACCCGGAAGCTCAGGCTAGTGCAGAACACTGCCGCCCGGCTCCTGTCTGGCACGCCAGCTGGCACCCACATAACACCTGTTTTGCAGGATCTGCACTGGCTGCCAATTGAGCACCGGATCACCTTCAAAGTGTTGGTCCTCACCTTTAAGGCCTTACACGGCCTGGGGCCAGCGTATTTGAGGGACCGTCTCACCCCATATTGCCCTCCGAGATCACTTCGGTCTGAGGACTCCAATCTCCTGGAGATACCTTCAGCTAAACTCGCAAGGCTGACTGCTACCCGCCGGAGGGCGTTCTCTGTCATAGCACCTACGCTGTGGAACGCCCTCCCAGCCGGAACTCGGGCTATGAAGGACTTGCTCCCGTTTAGACGGGCCTGTAAAACATACCTGTTTAAGCAGGCCTTTGGTGAGTAAGTCCTGCCCATGCCCCGCCATCTATTCGTTCTTCTGAGGATGATGTGCTGTTCATTGTTTTAACTGTGTTATTAATTACTGTACTGCTGTTGTTTTTAATTGTTTTTAACTGCTTATTGCCTGTATTTTACTGTGCCCTTCGGCTCCTGTAAGCCGCCGCGAGCCTCAGGGAGTCGGCGGCATAGAAGCCCGAATAATAAAATAAATAAAATAAATAAAATAAATTTTGAAAGCTCAAGAAAGATGGTTAGATTTTTTTTAAAAAATCATTTCTTAAGTAACAAGCAGTGTAAGGATCAGGGCAGCAAGCGGTAGGGAGTCAAACCACCTGGCTAGCATTGTGTCATTACAGCCAGGGTGAAGTAACTGCTGGGGTAATAAAGGAGCAAAAGGCTACTCTTTGCTGAGGTGCTGGAGGGTTGGAGTTTACTGAAGGTTGGAGTTCTGAGAGGCTTGTGTCTTGAGGAGACTAAAGGTTGGAGTATCAAGAAGAATTGGACTACAAAAGCATCCTGCTGCACGTAAGAAGTCACAGGAAAAAAAGGCTGAAGAAGTATTCGTGTCTTCAGCTACTGTAAATGGATTCTGTAAATGTTTCGTATTAACTCTGCTGCAAAGACAAAGGTGTTAAGTTTACTCCTTGATCAGAGAAAAAAAATACAACAGTAAAGAACATAGGTATAAAGCGCTGTCTCCGGACGGCGGTTGCCTGGCGACTACACAGATTAATCTTCATGTTCCAGAACATGGGAGCCGCAAAGAGACTACCTCCTATCATTAGTTTCCATTGACATGAACAATGATTTCCCAGAATCTGTAACAATATTTGATATGATAAGGTGAAAAATATCTTTAAACAGGGAATATTTTGCCATGGACCGACCATCATCTGATCCGGTTTAGACTTTCTGCATCCCCCCCCCAACCTCTGCAGGGGTGGAGGACCCATTAAGATGGTCCACCCTAGGAGGCTTATGGATCCTGATGGATTCCTAACGGCTCTTGGGGAATTTCCCGCCACCTCGGTAGGTGATCCTGTTGATGCTCTGGTCACTCTATGGAATGGGAAGATGACTAGGGCAGTAGACACGATTGCTCCAGAACGGCCCCTCTCAAGTAGCCGAGCTAAACCATCTCCTTGGTTCAATGAGGAGTTGGCAGCAATGAAGTGAAGGAAGAGGGACCTAGAGAGCGTGTGGTGTTCGGATCTGAACGGGCCAAATCAAACACGCCTTGTTGCCTTTTTAAGGGCACATGGCGCGGCAATAAAGGCTGCAAAGAAATCCTTTCTGGCAGCCAATATTGCGTCCGCAAAGAACCGTCCAGTGGAGCTGTTTTGAGTTGTCAGAGGTCTATTGCATCCCACTGTCCAGGATGGGAGCCCTGATAACTCGGCAGTCCGCTGTGAAGCATTTGCTTGGTTCTTTGCAGACAAAGTCACTTTCATCCGTTCTGGCCTGGACACCATGTTAACGGCAGTCTCTGAGGACGTAGCTGGAGCACCTGCTTGTCCGATTTTGATGGATCAATTTCAATTGGTGAAACCCGAGGATGTGGACAAGAAAATTGGAGGAATGAGAGCGACCACATGCGTCCTAGACCCCTGCCCATCCTGGTTTCTAAAGGAAGCCAGAGGGGTATTGACCGAGTGGGTAAAGGTGGTGGTTAATGCCTCCCTCCGGAAAGACAACGTTCCAGCCAGCTTAAAACAAGCTGTTATAAAACCACTGTTGAAGAAACCATTACTGGACCCCACTCAATTAGTCAACTATTGGCCTGTTTCCAATCTTCCAATTTTGGGCAAAGTCCTGGAACGTGTGGTGGCCTCACAACACCAGGTATTCTTGGAAGACACAGATTATCTGGATCTGGCACAGTCTGGTTTTAGGTCGGGGCATGGTACCGAGAGAGCTCTAGTCGCCTTAGTTGATGATCTATGCCGGGAGCTGGACAGGGGGAGTGTGTCCCTGTTGGTTCTGCTGGACCTCTCAGTGGCCTTCGATACCATTGACCACAATATCCTTCTGGGACACCTCACGGGAATGGGCCTTGCAGGTACTGTCTTGCAGTGGCTCCAGTCCTTTCTGGAGGGCCGATCTCAGAAGGGATTATTGGGAGACACCTGTTCAATCCCACAACCATTGTCTTGTGGGGTTCCTCAGGGTTCAATACTATCTCCCATGTTGTTTAATATCTACATGAAGCCGCTGGGAGAGGTCATCCGGAGTTTCGGAGTGCGGTGTCATCTGTACGCAGATGATGTCCAACTCTGTCACTCCTTCCCACCTACTACTAAGGAGGCTGTTCAAGTCCTGAATCGGTGCTTGGCTGCTGTGTCGGACTGGATGAGGGGTAACAAATTGAAATTGAATCCAGACAAGACAGAGGCACTCTTGGTTAGTCGAAAGGCCGAACAGGGCATAGGGTTACAGCCTGGGTTAGACGAGGTTACATTCCCCCTGAAGACGCAGGTTCGCAGTTTGGGTATGATCCTGGATTCATCGCTGAGCCTGGAACCCCAGGTTTCGGCGGTGACCAGGGTTAAAACTTGTGTGCCAGCTGTGCCCATACCTTGGGAAGTCTGACTTGGCCACAGTGGTCCACGCTCTGGTTACATCCCGTATAGATTACTGCAACTCTCTCTACGTGGGGTTGCCTTTTAAGACTGTTCGGAAGCTGCAAGTTGTACAATGGACAGCAGCCAGGTTGATAACAGGAGCGGCATGCAGAGAGCGTACAACTCCCCTATTGTGCCAGCTCCACTGGCTGCCAATTTGCTACCGGGCACAATTCAAAGTGCTGGCTTTAGCCTTTAAAGTCCTAAACGGTTCTGGTCCAACTTACCTGTCCAAACGCATCTCTCCCTATGAACCTTTGAGATGTTGAAGATCATCCGGAGAGGCCCTGCTCTCGGACTCACCTTCTTCGCAGGCGCGATTGTTGGAGACGAGAGACAGGGCCTTTTCAGTGGTGGCTCCTCGGCTTTGGAACACCCTCCCTAGTGCCATCAGCTTGGCCCCCTCCCTCCTGACATTTCGCAAGAAAGTCAAGACCTGGCTGTTTGAGCAGGCATTTGCTGATGAAATATAACGGTTTAATTAGATATATGGAATGACGACAATGTGACGGAAAGTGATTTCAACATGACGCTGAGACTGTAATTGTGTGTTTTGATTGCTAATTGTTGTTATATGGTTATTGTTTCTTTTGCTCGTGTTTTGATTGGAGGGCAGAGATTGCCTTGTGTAAACCGCCCCGAGTCGCCTTTGGGCTGAGAGGAGCGGTATAGAAATGTGATAAATAATTATTTAAACAGCCACTCCTCTCACTTTAGGTTGATTTAAAAACCTAAAGGTTTGTAATTCGTTATGATATGTTGTCTTTTCTTGTTTTTTCTCCTGAAATAACACATTTTCAGATTTATCACACCAGCAAATGCAGTCCCTGCCCATTCCATTTTTTAAAATAAAAATGGCGGGAAATACTCTGGTGATACCAAGGCTTTTCCCTCCCGCCCGCCTGCTCTGAAGGAGAAGAGAGGCACTGATTTATTGTGCTGGTAGTAGATAAACTATCTCTGAATGAGAGATAGAGGGATAGAGGGAAGGAGCAAAGGGGAGAAACCGGGAGAGTGATGAATGAATTGTATGTTTGGGGCCTGGCTGGGGCCTATTAACATCTGGCAAAGCTGAAGACAGCATCCTAAAAAACTTGGAAAACTGCATTATGGAGAACAAAGGAGATGAATTTCGGCATGAAAAGTGCTAATGAGAAAACTGCTGAACACACCTGAGAACTTTGGGGTGTAAACACACCATTTTTACCTTAAGGAAATTTGTTGCAATTTGTGAATTGCATGCAGGCCCCAAAGATTTGTTCCTTGTATATTCAAAGACAAGCAACTAACATAGAAGAATGCAAAACTTAAATTTACTCTTGTATAATCAGACTTCAATAAAAGAGTCTTTAACACAAACCAATAATAGTCACAATTCTTCCGAGTGTACACTCACATATAGTCCTCAATTTGACTCAAGCAATTTTTCCAGTATAAAATAAGTCTCTTCCCATTTTCTTTCCTTGGACGTGGAGACAAGCAGAGAAGACAAGAATTGCCAGCATTAAATGAGCTGCAAGTCAGGAGCTTATGCCAAGTAGTAAGGATTCAGCAAGCTGAAATCATAGAACAAACTCTCCTCAGTTATACGCCTTTGGGAGTGGCCTTGGCAATAGTATGATAGCTGGGTCCAGAAGCTCCAAGAGTTATGGTGTTTCCACTTCGCTCCTTCAGGAACGCTGTTTGCGCAACGCAGAATGGAACATGTGACCGAGACAGTGCTGCCTATCTGTTCTGGAACTGATGAGGCTCCAGCAGGTCTGAGCCGAATGACAGAGATTATCTTAACAACCAAATAATAGATAACCAATTGCTACATAAAAAGATCATTTTTGATTTTGTGGCAGATCTGTGAGGAATACAGTATTTGTCCACTCACTTCTCCAAAAGCAGGCCTGAATGAAGGAGGTTGGTGAGTATGAATGAGGGAATATATGTGAGTGAATGCTGTATAAAGCAGCACTGCAGTACAAATTACTTCCGGTTTCAGTCTCCCTCTTGTTCTCTGCTGTTAACAATTCAAGCTTCTACTTACTGTTGCTCTTGCTTGTGGGAACTCTTCTTTATTATGGCTGCATCTAAGGCTCAATCTACACTGCTTATATATTGCAGTTTCATAATGGAGTTGTTTGGATCTCCTGCCAGTGATTCTGAGATTACTTCTGCCAGTTCTTTTAATATTATTAGATGAATATTCACCTGACCCTGGAGACTTGAATTCATTTAATATGGTCAGATATTCCTGTACTTCATTTCTCCTAGGTTGCACACTCTTTCTTTTCAGAGACAACTAAGGGAAAGATTTTGAGTAGTTCTACTTTTTCTCTGTGCCTGTTAGCATTTTGCCTTCTCCATGTAATGATCCTACCATTACTATTAATAAAGTTATTATTAATGTCTATGTTTTTAATTATGTAATTTTGAATTACTTGTTTATGCTGGGCTTGGTCCCCATGTAAGCCGCCCTGAGTCCCTTTGGAGAGATGGTGGCGGGATATTATTTATTATTTATTTTATTTATGGTATTTGTACCCCGTTGCTTCTCACCCCTGAAGGGGGACTCAGCACGGCTTACACTGCAGCACTACAGGCTGCTCCACCATAATACAGAAATACATAAGAATACACAATACATTTGTTGATATTAGTTATAACTTGTTTTTATTATTAACTTATTAACTTGCTTTTTCTTTTCTAAAAATATAACCAACATCTCTTTTTATTGGTTTTAATCTCAGAGTTCATTCTGTGCTTTTGTTTTTCTGAGGGCTGTTCCATACGCAACATGCACCCCCTCACCAGCATGAAACATGCCAGTTTGGGGCCACATTGTGGCCAGATAGGGCACTGTCAACTGTCTCCAAGATGGAACAGTGGGTCCACAGCTCAGCCCAGCCATGCAGAAGCCAGTTCGGCACAGTTGGGAATAAAACCAGTTTACATCCTCCTAGCACAGTGACCCCCCTCCCAAACAGAAAATTGTACCCCTTCCACTCCTCCCAAGCTGTCTTGCTCAGACACATGGCAGGAGCCAGGAAGTAAAGCTCACCAAGCTCAGGCACGTGCCAATTTTCTGTCTCTTGGTGGAGGAAAAAGGGAGTGCATAGAACAGGAGGACAGCCACTTCAAATCCCCAGGCTGCCTGGGCAGTGCATGATGGCAGTGAGTACACTGATCCTGGGTAGGTGTCCCCACTACCCCAACAAAAGAAATATTCCAAATTCTAGAGCAGGATTCATACTTTCTTCTGTGTTTTTTAAACCCAGGGAGCAGCTGCCTTAAGTGGCTTATCTCAGGTTAATTTGCATCATCCTGTGGGTGCTGATATGACTCTAAGTGTAGAGTCATATCAGCACCCACAGGAGAAAATATTAAGAGAAAATCAGAGCGCTTCTCCAGTGCATTTAAGGCCTTAAATGCACTGGAGAAGCGCTCTGATTTTCTCCTAATATATGCTGGCTGTTGGCTTGAATTTCTTTTTACTTATTCCCCCTTTTGTCATTTCTTCCAGCTCTTTTTTCATTTCTTTCATAGATGCAGAACATGTCATATTGCCAAGTAAGTTTGTTTGAAATTATTTCATTGGCATAGACTACTCACTGTATACGACACTTTGACATTATCCAAACAGCAAAATTGGACTGTGGTTAACTTTTTAAAGGTTTAGACTGAAAGAAAAATACAAATCTTTTTCTATATCATGTTTGGATCACTCCCCAATCCCTATCTGTGTCATAAGAACACTGCTATAATTTAATCCCAACTTCCATTAGCTACTAATGCCATATTAAATTGGGCTGGCTAAATTAGATCCTCTCTAGTTGTTTGCTCTTACCTCTCATAGCATGTGTATAAGAGCAGCAACCACCTTCCCACATTTTCTCATAATGTACTTTGCCTACCCTGATGACTCTGTCTAATCAATTTTATTGTATTGCCTTTGCCTTAACATTTTGTGGCTTCAGATATAACTTTTAAAGGAACATAACATGATAAAGAACAGAATCTTGGAATGAGTAAAACTCCATATTCTTTGGATGGGCGAATGATGGCCTCCTCCAAAACTTTATGTATATATTGCTGTGCTATATGAGGGGAATCAAGCAACATGAAATCCCACTGGCCTCTTCCTTGGGTAAAAATAGCAAAATATTACGCAGGTGTACAGGGCCGTAGCCAGGATTTTGGTTCCGGGGCTGAGTTTGGTTCGGGGGGCTGAGACTGGGTGGAAGAGGGTTTACCCTAGCAAACCTTTTGTATTGTTATCCCAATAACCCCATGAAGGTGGGATATAATGAGCATGGTGATCAGATCATGATATGAATAAACATAACAGTTTAAATGATGTACCAGTAAGGCCTTCTCGCTGACCACCCTGAGAATTTTGGGGGGGTCTGAAGCCCCCTTAGCCCCCCCCCCAGCTACATGCCTGCAGGTGTAGAAAGGTGATGTGTAGGATTACAAGTCTTCATCTTCCTTGAGGTGCTATTAAGAAAAGATTTAAAAGTTAGGCCACAACCCCCAAAACTATGAGGTGGCTGGCCACAAAAGCAGTGAAAGGAATTCAATAAAATGTCTTTCTCTAGATTTACAGCAATAACCTTTTGAAATATGGATCTGTGCTTATCCTTTCCCTGCGTGATTCTGCCACTGCATCATTTTTACATCTTAGTCTGATGATGAATTGTGTGTGCCTGGAAATCAGGTGTGATACATTTTGTGCCTTTTTGTTGTCCTAATAAAAGACTAATCCAATTGGTCTTTTATTTTAGTTATTTTAACATAGCTTGCATTTTGCCGACGTTTGGCAACCCTGCCTCTACTCTTTTGCAGATTTCTAGCAGTTTCTTGGATCTACTCCAGAGTTCTTGCAGAAGTTTTTAAAAAGATAAACCCAGTCCCATCTACACTGACCATTCAATGCAGTTTCAAACAAGATTGATATTGTCTCATCTGATCAAGCCAAAGAATAAGAGTCAGTGGAAGATTTGAAAACAACAAGTTGATAAGGATTAGTGACAAAATAGAAATATGTTTTTCTTTAGGGCTGTTGGCATATCCAGGTTGTTTTGAACTTATTTGTTCATTACAGAATAGAATAGTAATATGAGATGGAAACATGCAGTAATAGTGCTTCTTATGCTAAGTAACAGTTTGAGTTAATGGACACAAAATATTGCTAAAGTGTAATGCAAGAGCTATTTTGAATGCTATCAGTAGTATAACGATATTTAGGGCTTCATCAGATGCATTGCAGAAAGCGGGAGGGGACTCATCTTCTTAGCAAAGTGTATCATTGCCTTCCGTTTTAAAATACATTGTTTCATTTTACAAATCCCATCAAACACTTTAAGTTCTCTGGCTGTCTTCCATTCTACTCCCGGTTCAGAACCATCACACCAGCAAATACAGTTTCCACCTACTACGGATTCCTTTTTTAAATAAATAATAATGATCAGGGAACACTTCAATACCAAAAGCCAAGATTACTATGGATCTCATTCCACTTAGGAGGGGGAAAGTGGGGGAACTTCAAACCTCTTTGCCATAATATGTCTTTCCCATGCCTTCCTGCCCTGCGTTAGACCAGTGTCATTTTAAACTATTTTGCCAGAATCCCCTCCTCACAGGCTTTCCTTCCTTCCATTAGATGTGTGTTATGTTAAAAAGCTAACCAGAACCCTAGATTACTATTGAGAAAATGCAGCGAAGCAAAGAGAGTCCATTCCTCCACGTCCTTGCCCATGTTGAAACTATTCAACATGGGCAAATCAGTTTTTAATCACTTTCTCTCATTTCCAGTTTTCTTGGGAGCTCAGAAGATGTGTGTCCCGTCCCGTCCCCCAAATTCAGGACCGGAATGCAACGGATGACAACTGGGAGTAGTTTTACATCATGTGATGGGCTCCATGGCACTTTGTCCCTGAAATGTCCTAGAATGTGTGGAAAAAGAGGAGTTCTTAAGTTTGGTGAGGTCTTTACTGTTGAGGAAGCAAAACAGGTTGAGATCACATTAAGGGAATTTCTTTTGTTTGCATTTTATTCAAGACTATTTTGTCAATTTATTGACCTCAGAGCGTCTGCTCGAAGGCACAAAAGTAAATAAAGGAAGTGTGCTACCTTCAGTCAGCTCCAATGCTCAGAGTGGTACTCAAAGATTTATTGCTATTTACACTATAATACACGAGTAGCAAAAGACACATCTTTCCTCTTAGCTGTACATTGTTGGAAGAGAACATGTGCTTATCTCATCCCTGGAATGCATGACACAACAGGAACTCTCCAAAGTTACACTCTAGGCATCAATCACTGCTCTATGCATTTAATCCTTACACTGCATTGCATTTCTACACCACACACAGAGTTTAAACTACAAACAATATTTCATCACATTTAAACCAAAGTACTAACATATTTCACATAGGCAATAACACTGAATGATAAGAGGTTAAGTTGCTTGTGTGTATAAATAGTCGTGGAGTTGAAAAACAAGGGCAGTTTCATAGAAAGCTTTTGTCATGCAACCCTTACCTTGTATTTAAAAAGAGCTTCAAACAACATCCTTCGCTGTTCATAATGCTCTCTTCTTGTTTCTCCACTGCTTCTTCATATTTTGTGCCTTTAGAGAAGAAAATGTGATCTGTAACAGTAGCTCCACATTATTTCTGCAAGCACTTGCTAGCTATATATCTTCATGAAGGACAATTTTCTGGCATTCATATTTCTGTTGATCATGATTAACTTATCATAAAGTAACTTGATTTTGCAGCATTGATCAAGGGATTCTATTCACCAAGTAACTTATAGTAGAAAATATCTCCTGGTGTCCACCAATCTTCAGCAATGAAGTATTTATTTCAAGCATTTGTACCTCGTTCTTCTCACCCCTGAGGGGGAACTCAAGGTGGCTTTACAATAGGCAAGCATTAGATGCCAAACATAAAAAAACCCCAAACAATCATAATTAAACAACAGTTAAAACAATTATAAACATTCAAAAATACATTTAAAATTCTGTCAGTTTAAAGTCATGATCCAGGATCAGTCCATTGCCGGTCGCATAGGTCATTCCCATTAAATTACGTATCTATTGCTCAAAAGCTTGATCCCAAAGCCAGGTTTTCAGTTTTTTCAAAAGACCAGAAGGGAGGGGGCTGATCTGATCTCATTTGGGAGGGAGTTTCACAGCCATGGAGCCACCACTGAGAAGGCCCTGTCTCTCATACCCACCACACCAAACACTGAGCACGGGTTGCGTGAACGCTAAACTATTACACTTAGACAATATTTCAATATTAAAATTATATTATATTATATTAATTTATTTATTATTTCGCATTCGTCTATCGCCCCCCCCCCCCAACGGCTCGGGGCGACTTACAACAGTTCGTAAAATACAATTGTCAGATAACTCATAAACCACAGTAATACCATTAAGATGGAATTACAATTAGAACAGTTGAAGCAACAAATGGAGTCACAGTGGGCTGACAGCTAGGCGGTGTGAGCTAAAGTTTAGCTAACTCCGAAGGCTTGTTGGAACAGCAATGTCTTAACTGCTCTCCTGAACGGGAGGAGGCCCTGGGTGGCACGGATGCTGGCGGGCAGTGCGTTCCACATGGTAGGGGCTGCAACAGAGAAAGCCCGGCGGCGGGTTGCGGACAGATGGTAGGTCCTCACATTTGGGATGACCAGGAGGTTTAGCTCTTCGGAGCGCAGTGATCTGGTGGGATGATATGGGACAAGGCGGTCCCGCAGGTACACTGGCCCCAGACCATGTAAGGCCTTAAAAGTCAGGACTAACACTTTGAAGGCAATCTGGCATTCAATTGGGAGCCAGTGCAGTTCGCGCAGGATTGGCGTGATGTGGTGGCCAATCGGGACCCCTGCCAGGAGTCCCGCTGCAGCGTTCTGCACCAGCTTGAGTCTCCGGATTACCGACAGAGGAAGGCCAATGTAAAGAGCGTTACAGTAGTCCAGCCTCGAGATGACCGTGGCTTGGATCACTGTGGCTAAGTCAAGCCGGGACAAATAGGGGGGCAGCTTCCTCGCCTGGCGAAGATGGAAAAATGCTACCTTGCTGATGCTGGAGACGTGGGCCTCCATCGACAACAGGGTGTCCAAGGTTACTCCTAAGCTCTTAACAGAGGGCGACGGACATAATGTCACGCCGTCCAGGGTTGGAAGCTGAACATCCCTACAGCCCGGAGGACCCAGCCACAGGATCTCCGTCTTTGCCGGATTCACCTTCAACCTACTGGCTCGCAGCCATCCAGTGACGGCCTCAAGGCAACGATGGAAATTATCGGGTACGGATTCGAGGCTGCCCTCCATCTTCAAGATAAGCTGGGTGTCATCAGCGTACTGATGGCACACCAGCCCAAAACTACGCACCAGCTGGGCAAGTGGTCGCATATAGATGTTAAATAAGAGGGGGGAAAGAATAGCCCCCTGAGGAACCCCGCAAAGAAGCGGGAAACCCCCGGAGACATCCTTGCCCCTCCTCACTCGTTGTAGCCGGTTCCGGAGGAAGGAGGTCACCCAATTAAGGGCTGGCCCCCTAACTCCGGCCCTGGCAAGGCGGTGAGTCAATAGATCATAATCGACTGTATCAAACGCCGCTGTGAGGTCCAATAACACGAGCAGCGCCGATCCGCCCTGATCCAGCTGGCAGCGCAACTCATCCGAGATGGAGACCAGGACTGTCTCCGTCCCATGCCCCGGACGGAAGCCGGACTGGAAGGGGTCGAGCCAAGCTGCGTCATCTAGGAAGGACTGCAACTGCTCCATTGCCGCCTTCTCAATTACCTTGCCCAGGAACGATAAATTCGAAACCGGGCGGTAGTTGGAGGGGACCGTTGGATCTAATCCCGGCTTCTTCAACAATGGAGAGACCACCGCCTCTTTTAAACCCTCTGGAAATACTCCCTGGGCTAGGGAAGTATTAATTATATTCAACAGAGGGTCTCGTAATCCCTTCAGGCTGGCTTTCACCAGCCAGGAGGGGCACGGATCAAGGGAACAGGTGGTCGGGCAAGCTGCAGCAATATTCCTATCGACAGCTTCTGCGTCCAGTGGCGTGAACCGGTCGAAGGGGGCCTGGCAAGAGGCCACGGAGTCTCAAGTTCACTAACTGTATCAATCATGGCCGGAAGGTTATATGAAAGGCAAAGGGGACAACCCAATTCACATACAGAACCAAAAGCATAATACAAAACCGTAAATAATGGATATAGTCTCACATGACCAATAGCGGTATCCAAAGTTCCAAAGCCGGAAAATCTGGAATATAGTCTGTATTTCAGTCCAAAGTCATGTGAATATCGTTTGCAAAAGGTTCCGATTCCGTGAAAGGAAGAACTGAGTCCCCAATGTCAATTAGGCATAATCCAATACGCAATAGGACATAAAGGAGATGTTGTTTACTCCTCAAAGATAAGCATTAGCCTGGGGCCAAACTCACATTGGAATGTAGCACAGCAAGCCATGCCAAATGCGGAACGGGCAGCAGCAGCTAATACATGGAAAGCAGCACAAACATAACCCAAAGGAAAACCTCCCACAAACCCAACCCATACTATACCAAGTCCATGGTAATAGTGTAGGATCCAAACTCACATCCACAGAGAGTCCACAGGAATCGCATCACAAGACACAGGTACCGGCTTCAAACATCCACCCTCCTTTTATTTACAAATCTTCATCAGAGCCAACACCATCTCGTTAACTTCCACACCTGTGCCCACAGTTTCATGTGAAGCTCCTTGCATCCCTCTCCAATCCCTCCATCTCCTGTCAAGACTTAACTCTCCCCAAGATGCAGTCTGATCCTCTGAGCCCCAATTCTCATCCCCAGAAAACCCCACAAAAGTATCACTGATTGTGGGTTCTTCACAGATATCTTGCACTTCCCTCACTTTAGTCCAGTCCATGTTGCCATACCCATCCTCCGAATCCCCATCCCCACTATCCATAACAAACTCCTCATCGTCAGACTCCTCATCCCCAGAAAGGCCCTCAAACAATTCCTCATCTGTAGGCTCTGTAAGTATCTGCCGAATCCTCTTCCCTTGTTGCTCATCACCCAATCTCTGCTCCCGAGTAACCCGTTTGCCTCTCCTAACGACCACATCCCGTTTGCAGTGTTTGCAGCATTACTCCTGCTTGCAACGTTACTCAGAGGCTTTACAACACTCAGTTCACACTTTCAGAGGAAGACAATGGGCTTCCTTACCAAGTTGCTCACAGGCATCTGGAATCTTGCACTAAGCAATGATTATTTTGGGCTTTACAGCTTACACAGACACATATTTAAATAATTTTATTCAAACACACAAAGGAAAAACATACTTGTAAAGTACTACAACAACACTACCACAAAATGAAATTAAAAGTACAAAGAAAGACAACGGGAAAACCACTACCATAGAAAGCAAAAACATTTATTTAATTACAAAAGTAACTAACATTCCTTTAACTACAACATACAACCTATACACATTCTAAACAAACACTTACTGGTCTACAAGCATCCTGTTCATTGCCTGTTGATTTTAGCTTCTTTTTTTAGTCCCTTTAAGTATCACTCAATTTCTATCTTTCTACTTTTAATAACACTTCTAGATCAGAAAACCAGTAATTGAAAATTGACCCCATCTTTCTAATACACATGTCCCAGTCTTTCTTGAATTTAGTCCAGGATTATTACTTAATCAACATCATGAATTTGTCCATCTCAGCTAATTCACATATTTTCATCAGTCAATCTTTTTGCATCAGTATATCTGGTTCTTTCCATCTCTGGGCATAGATTATTCCTACTGCTGCAACCATACGAGGGCAGGTCAATAAGTCTGTGACTTTTTGAATTTCCCGCCTCTTAACTGAAAGGGCAAAACTGCTCCTATCAACAGGCATTTGTCAGTTGACTCCTGTCAAAATTTGAACAAGCTGCATCATTTAGTTTGTGTTTGACAGCCATTGATAGCAGACTACCACGTGATTTGAGGAGAAAATGGAAAAAAGTGAATTTTGTGTGCTCATCAAGCATTATTTTTTGCGGAAACACCCATCACTCAAACCATGACTAAGCTTGATAAATACTATGGGGACCCTGCACCATCAGTTTCAATGGTAAAAAAGTGGTTTACTGAATGTCGTTGTGCCCGTACAAACACGGAAGATGCTGAACATTCTGGACACCCAGTTGAGGTCTCTACACCCAAAACAATTGAAAAAAATCATGGTATGGTGGTGGCTGATCGGAGATTGAAAGTGTGAGAGATTGTGGAAGCAATACGCATCTCACATGGCTCAGTGGTTTCAATTTTAAATGATCACTTGGGTATGAGAAAGATTTCCACAAGATGGGTGCCGCATTTGCTCACAATCGACCACAAATGCAATCATGTGCCAATTTCGCAGGAGTGTTTGGCGTTGTTCAACTGCAATATGGATGAGTTTTTGCGCCATTTCATAACCGTGGATGTAACGTGGATCCACCACAACACACCCGAGACCAAACAGCAGTTAAAACAGTGGGTTTCTCGGGGTGAATCGGCGCCAAAGAAGGCCAAGGTGGGTTTGTCTGCCAATAAAGTAATGGCAACTGTTTTTTGGGATGCACGCGGTATAATCCACACTGACTACCTTCAAAAAGGTAAAACAATCAATGGTGAATATTATGCCAACTTATTGGGTCGATTTAATGAGGATTTGGAAGGAAAATGACCGCATTTGGCCATGAAAAAAGTTCTTTTGCACCAGGACAATGCAAGGGTGCACACATGTGCAGTTGCCATGGCAACAATCCATGAATTGAGATACGAATTGCTCCCTCATCCACCCTATTCTCCGCATTTAGCCCCGAGTGACTAGTTCTTGTTTTCAAACCTGTTTCCAACAATGAAATCATCTCACAAACAATACCTATTTTGATGTTTGCTGACACAGTGTCAAGATTTTATACATCACTCACATGAAAACAAAGCTTTCCACTGTTTTTTCGTGAGCCACAACACTCAAAAGCTGTGTTATAATCTATAAAGCATATGCTGATATTCTTCTGAAAATGTTTTATTCCTCCTGCCTCTTTCATTCCTGTACAGAACAAAAAAGACAATGCATATATGAAGTAGCAACTGGAAATTGTGTTTTTGCCACATTTAAAGGTGCAGCAAAACTCATTAGGTTGTCAGGCACAAGAGATTTTTTCCCCAGAAAAGTCCAACTACAATTTAACTACCTGGGTAAAATTAGGAAAATTGTATGTGTTCTTCATTGGGGTTTTAAAAGCTGTTTACACCCACTTTTGCTCTGTAATTTGATATTGCTACTTGTTTAACTGTTATTTTAGATGTTTTGGTATTCTTAAATATTGTTTAATACAAAACAGAGGTGCTTGCCATCAAGGGTCCTAATCTGGGATGCAGGTGTGGCGGGGGTCCCGATTGGCCACCACATCACGCCAATCCTGCACGAACTGCACTGGCTCCCAATAGAATGCCGGATTGCCTTCAAAGTGTTAGTCCTGACTTTTAAGGCCTTACATGGTCTGGGGCCAGTGTACCTGCGGGACCGCCTTGTCCCATATCATCCCACCAGATCACTGCGCTCCGAAGAGCTAAATCTCCTGGTCATCCCAAATGTGAAGACCTACCATCTGTCCGCAACCCGTCGGCGGGCTTTCTCTGTTGCAGCCCCAACCCTGTGGAACGCACTGCCCGCCGACATCCGTGCCACCCAGAGCCTCCTCCCCTTCAGGAGAGCAGTTAAGACATTGCTGTTCCAGCAAGTCTTCGGGGTTAGCTAGACTGTAGCTCGCGCTGCCTAGCTGACAGCCCACTTCGACTCCATTTGCTGTTTCAACTGTTCTAATTGTAATTCTATTCTAATTGATGTTACTGTGGTTTATGAGATATCTGTCAGTTGTATTTTACGAACTGTTGTGAGTTGCCCCGAGCCGTGGGGGGGGGGGGGAGACAAATGCGAAATCTGTATACCTTTCTGTATACCTTCATAAAGCGGAATGTTTGTATGTGTGCGGAGGGCGGAAGGGTGGGAGGGCGGGAGGGCGGAAGGGTGGGAGGGCGGGAGGGCAGAAGGGCGGATATGTGGCAGCCACTTTCACAGGCCACAGCGACCAGCGCGGCTGATGGACCTGCACCAAACTTGGTACACATAACCCCCCTAACCCCCTTTACGTCCTGGTGCGGTTCGGGGGACATGACTGGCAACTACCACCCAGAGAATCTTTTCATGGGCCATTGCATGACTGTGGAACAACCTCCCGGTAGAGCTCCAACAGCTGGATCAGCTGTTGGAATTTAAGATACAAGTGAAGATTTGTCTCTTCCGGTAGGCCTACCTATACAGTTTTAATGGTGAATTTTAAACTCCACTGTATGCCTTGTTTTTGTTTTATGTATTTTGGTGTGTATTTTATGGAGATATGTTTTAATATGTGTATTTTACAGAGTGTTTTAAAATGATTATGTGTTTATGTTTTAGTAATGCTGTAACCTGCCTTGATCCGTAAGAATTGGCGGACAAGAAATCAAACTAATAATAATAATAATATGATATACTTGAATGAATGGAGCCCTTGGTAATTCCACCGCCTGAAAATGCCACTATTTGAATGATACCAGTAGTATCAAGACAAATGGGAAATCACAGGTTAACCTTCCCACTCCTAGTTGTATACCAACAGTTTTATGAAACACTTTAAGAATAGAATGGTTCAGTAAATGCTACTTCAATTTCCATTTTATGCTTATAGGATGTATTTTTAATTTTTTTTAAAGGAAGCCAAAGAGGGAAGGGCAGGAATGGCAGTGCTCCTCCAAAATTAAAGAATTAGAGAAACAAGATCTTCAAAAACTGGTCCACTTTATCTCCTCAAAATGCTATACTCCTGCTTGAGGAAATTGCATTTGTACTGCCAGAATTTCATTATGCACACAAAGTACAGGAAATAGCTCTCCCTGCCTCCATTATCCTCCATGGAGATATGAATGACAGAGCAGGCCTGCTGGGGGTAGAGTTAAGACCTGAATGACTAAGAACTGTTCTTCAGGGAGAGCAGTGTTGATTAAACAACTCACGAGTATTTTCACAATGTGCCAGCCATTTTGCTAAGACTTGCACCTTAATAAAAATGAGGAAAAATTGGATCACACACACAAGCAAGCAGGGACTCCTGCCATTCTTGTTAACTTCTATATACAGTCCTTTTATCTGTGTTGCATGTATGCTTCTAATGGAAGAGATTCTACGCAGGAAATAAACTAGGTCAAAAGCTTCTGTTTGAAAGGGAAATATTAAGTTGAGAATCTCTCTCATAAATGATACTGCATTTTTATGAGAGTATCTAAGACTTTTAACCAATATTAAAGGATAAAAATCAGAGGCAAACCTAGATTGTTCAGGTGTAATATGTCATGTAGGCCAGCTTAAATGCATAGCAATGATTCTCTATATTTGCATTTTAAAGCACTATACAGGAAGGCTCATTGCTCTGAGATTCTACTACATCAAAAGAATTGCAATTAATATGATTTCTGTAAAAGTAATTTTGCACACACACACAAACCGGGGGAGGGGGATGAAAATGATTGTTAAGAATATATTTTGCAAAGAAAGATAAATGTAGATGCATTGAAAAGCATTTCCCAAGTAACAACTTAATTAGGGCGGCTCTTTTATTTTGTGGCATTTGAAATGGTTTTTGTAAAAGCTTTTGCTGTGTATCATTCAAAGACTCTAGGATGTTACTGAATCATCGCCACCACAGACAGCAGATCTGGGAATAATGCATCCCACCTGAAGATGTTGTTCTCATCATTAGGGAGGTTGGAAATTAGGAACATAAGGAGTAGCAATGTAATCACACCAGGATACCTGCATGATTCCTGTCCTAACATAAGAGATCTGTGAGGCCCTATCTATATTGCCATAAAATGCAGTTTCAGAATATCTATTATCTGCATTGAACTGGATTATATAAGTCTACACTGCCAAATCTAGTTTGATACAGATAATCTGCATTCTAAAACTACATTATATTGCAGTATAGATCCAGCTTGAGTCTCCATCAAATGGTTTTATCCAATCAGAAGTACAAAACGTAATTACAACAGTGATTATATGTATTTAACTTTTATATGTGGAGTAGTATCTGCTGCACTATATCATATGTTCTAAATTACTAGTGATATGTGAGCATAGTTCCCTTATGGCAGTGGTTCTCAACCTGTGGATTTCCACATGTTTTGGCCTTCAACTCCTATAAATCCTAACAGCTGGTAAACTGGTTGGGATTTCTGGGAGTTGTAGACCAAAACACCTGGGGATCCACAGGCAGAGAACCACTGCCTTATCAGGATGACTCCCTCTTATGAAAGAAGTGCTGCATCACATAGCACTCTCCATAAGTTTTAGTACCCTAGATGAGAGATGGTGATAAAATAAGTTACATAAGGTATTATATACATAGCTGTTCTTGGGAAGAAGGTATTTACCGGTAGATTCACCCTTCTCCCACCAACAGCTACCTCACTCCCAAGTTAGTAGAGTTAGTGGAACTTGCTTCTTACCTAAGAAAGAGCCAATTTCCTTCAGAAACTCAGGAAAGACATGAGTTAATCCATTCACTGTTATGATTTCCTGTTATTTATTCTTCTACTGGCAGCTCTGATGCAAGCTTTTTGTGGTTAAACTGTATTATACAGGGGGTCCGTAAAGTATCTTTACCATTTAAATGGTATCATTTTTTAAAATGGTAAAGAGGCTTTACGAGCACCCTATATATAAAACTCTTGCATCTGCTGACATCCCGCATCCATCTTGGTTGAAGGGCACCATAGATCTGTACTCAAAATGTGAAGCAAGATTTTTAATGACTACCACACCCTGAAATTGTGGGGAAATTGCACTTAAAAAGCAAGAGTCCTGCAAACATCTGTTATTCTTCTATAAGAAAAACTCAACAACAACAACTATTATTATTATTTCTTACCTGCTTCTTGTGGCTCAAGGCAGATCGCAACATGGCTAAAACACATATTCATTGTAAACATTCTATAAAATACACATATTAAAATGTATTTCTACAAAATCTATATAAATAAAAATGTAATGTTCGTTTGTGGAATTAACATAACTCAAAAACCACTGGATGAATTGCCACCAAATTTTGCCACAAGACACCTACTAATCCAAGGAGTGACCATCACTAATTTTTTTTGTCATTTGGGAGTTATAGTTGCTGGGATTTATAGTTAACCTAGAATCAAAGAGCATTCTGAACTCCAGCAATGATGGAATTGAACCAATCGTGGCACACAAGACTCCCATGATGAACATGGGCATTGATCTTGAGTTTGGGAGTTGTAGTTCACCTAGATCCAGAGGGCACTGTGGACTGAACAAAATTTGGCACAAATATGCCATATGCACAAAAATAAACACAGATGGAGTTTGGAGGAAAATAGAGCTTGACATTCGAGAGTTGTAGTTACTGGGATTTATAGTTCTCCTGCAATCAAAGAGCATTCCGAACCCCACCAATGACAGAATTGGGCCAAACTTCCACACAGAACCCCCATGACCAACATAAAATACTTAAGGCCATCCAGTCCAACTCCTTTCACCAGGACAAGAAAATATAATCAAAGCCCTCCTGACAAAGAGCCATCCAGCCATAGATATATATATATATTCACACAGAGATATAGTATTATAGATTTGAAAGGGACCCCCAAAGGAGGACATGTTTCAACGTAAGCAAACCAGACAATCTCCACATTAACACTGACAAAGAAAGAGCAAGAAATACTGTTTACCTACAAGCATAAATAAATTACATATATTAGAAACCAACACTTTCTAATTACTTTATTTTCCAGATCATCAGACTGGGCCACAGCAACGCATGGCAGGGGACAGCTAGTATAGAATCATAGAATTGGAAGAGACCTCATGGGCCATCCAGTCCAATTTCCTGCCAAGAACAAGGAAAATTGCATTCAAAGCACCCCCGACAGATGGCCATCCAGCCTGTTTAAAAGCTTCCAAAGAAGAAGCCTCCACCATACTCCAGGGCAGAGAGTTCCACTGCTGAACAACTCTCACAGTCAGGAAGTTCTTCCTCACATTCAGGTGGAATCTCTTTTCTTGTAGTTTGAAGCCATTGTTCCACGTCCTAGTCTCCAGGGCAGTGGAAAACAAGCTTGCTCCCTCCCCCCTAGGACTTCTTCTCACATATTTATACATGACTATCATGTCTCCTCTCAGCCTTCTCTTCTTCAGGCTAAACATGCCCAGCTCTTTAAGCTGCCCTCATAGGGCTTGTTCTCCAGACCCTTGATCATTTAAGACGCCCTCCTCTGGAGATATTCCAGCTTGTCAATATCTCTCTTCAATTGTGGTGCCCAGAATTAGACACAATATTCCAGGTGTGGTCTAACCAAGGCAGAATAGAGGGGTAGCATGACTTCCCTGGACCTAGACACTATACTCCTATTGATGCAGGCCAAAATCCCATTGAATTTTTTAGCCGCCGCATCACATTGTTGGCTCATGTTTAACTTGTTTTCCGCAAGGACCCCAAGATCTTTTTCGCACGTACTTCTCTCAAGCCAGGCGTCCCCCATTCTGTATCTTTGCATTTCATTTTTCTGCCTAAGTGGAGTATCTTGCATTTGTCACTGTTGAACTTCATTTTGTTAGTTTTGGCCCATCTCTCTAATTTGTCAAGATTATTTTGAATTCTGCTCCTGTCTTCTGGAGTATTGGCTATTCCTCCCAATTTGGTGTCATCTGCAAACTTGATGATCATGCCTTCTAACTCTTCATCTATGTCATTAATAAAGATGTTGAACAGGACTGGGCCCAGGACGGAACCTAGTGGCACTCCGCTCATCACTTCTTTCCAGGATGAAGAGGAAACTTTGGTGAGCACCCTCTGGGTTCATCCACTTAACCAATTACAGATCCACCTAACCGTAGATTTCCTAGCCCACATTGGACAAGTTTGTTTGCCAGAAGGTCATGGCATACAAACTGGAATTAAAATACACAGAACAAAGGTTAAAAAACAAGACACAATTAAAACTGACCGGTTAGTCCTGCCAGAAGGTATAGGTCTTCAGATTTGTTTTAAATTCTAACAGCTCATTTAGCTATCTGAGCTCTTCTGGCAGGTCATTCCACAGTCTTGGAGCAGCCAATGAAAAGGTCCTTTGGATGGTGGTTGCCAGTTGGTTTCTGGCTAGTTGGAGTAGTTGCCCCCTAGAGGTCCTAAGCATTTGTGACGGCTTGTATTGGAGATGGCGATCCTGTAAGTAACCTGGACCCAAACAATATAAGACTTCATTGAATACACACAGAAAAACATTTTTAAAGGCTGTGTGGAAGATCAGCTGACTGAAGTCTAATCACAGGAGATTATGGAGGGGTGATGCCACTATTTGCTACACTCACTTTTCAAACCTTGGTGTCCTCTAAATAAGCCACTTGTGACCTTTTTATGTTCCTTCTCACACCTAGTTCTCCTACACTGCAAGTTCCAGGATTCATCCATCTCGTACTTAAACAGTCAACCATAGTCCAGTAATTATAGCCGGTTTGAGTTTCCTTGCGGAGAGAAAAAGCAGGATATAAATAAACATTATTATTATTAATTCATGAAACTGAAAGGGCTGTGGGGATACAATTCTCCTTTATTATTGCATCGCTTGAAAACACGATTCCATGAACCAATTAAAATGTTTTATCCACGATAGATCAATTAAAATATTATATCTATGATATACAGATACAGACAATTATGAAGTAGTCCACATGGAAAAATTGTTTGCCTCAGTTTTAAAATGAGCACATTGTATGTTGTGATTTAGATAAACTGGGGAAAGCTACGATGCACTTGATTGAGGCTTGTTGAGGAAAATTATTCTTCGTTGGTTCACTTATCCTTCAAATTAACTGTTTAACTTTTGTAAATAATGAGTTGGCTTAATCACAAAGACATTCATTAGGCAACTTCCTCCATCACTTTAGCAACTGTAACGCTTCCTAGGGATACTGAACACAATGTGCAGAAAATATGTGCTCAGCTTGCATTTCAGTATATAGCTCTTTCTACCTTGAGTGAAACTGCCTAAAAGGAGTAGTTTAGTTTTAAAACAGATGGTAGCAGTGCTGTAGATTTCCCTGCAGCTAAGTTTAAGGGAGAAAAAGTACTAGGTTTTTTTTTCACAGAAGTGCTGGCTGTATGATGCAGAAGAAAGCAAATTCCTTTCTAATGGAAAGTCTCATGGGTCATTGAGTGCAATAAAACCAGATTGGAACAAACATTTTTTCCCTGTACATCTCTGTACAGTACTTAGTGGTGGCAACATCCTCAAATTAATCCTAACCATTTAAAGAGGAAGAAAATCTTTTAAAAAGAGGCTGGCTTGCCATGCCAACCTAGGCCGGGCAGAAATTCTTTTTTTAAAAAAATCAATGGGTTACTGTTTGCACTGAACAAGGGATAGGAAGGCTGTAGCAACATAAAAGAGGCTCTGGATACAGTGTAACAGCCCTTCTACACATGCATTAAAACCCAAGATGAAGCGTGTTAATGAGGGGGGGGGGGGCTAAGCGACATTCAGCCAAAATGCTGGAGGAATTAGGAGGAATCAGAAGGGCTGAAAAGCATGTTTTTAAAGGTGCCTTTTAAACCCAATTCTTCTTGAGAAACATGCACCTTTCCATGCCTGTGTAATCCAACAGTCATGGAAAAACGTGCTTTTCTTCCTTCCCTCTTTTCTTCCTTCCCTCTTGTGTGGACTCCTCCAGAGCACATGCGTTTCTGAAAAGCGTTTGACATGCGTTTCTGCAGTCAAACGGACACACAGGTGACTCAGGGAAGCACAACTGGAAAGCAAATAAAACTATCTCAAATTCTGTCTTTTACACTTTGTAATGTGAAATAGAGCTTGAATTAACAATAGGAGGAAGACAGATCTGAGGGATGTTTTTTTAAAAAAATCTTTGTTATGCACTGGACCTTATACGTGCACATGCACATCTGTGGAGTGAATTTTAAATAATCTTCCACCGGATGTCCCCCTGCCATCTTAATCTACTTAAAAAAAACAGCTCTGAGGACAGCGGAGGACTATGCAATGGGACTGACAGGTCTGCGTTTGAGGTTTCTTTGAGGTTCTGCATTTTAAAAACCCATTTCTTTGTCCCACTTTTTGGTACTGTCTGGAAGCGCCCTAAGTGAAGTGGAGAAAATGAGATAACAAAAGTACCTCTCACTTATGCTAGCCTCAGGAGAGAGGACCCATGTACAGTTATGGCAGTTTGATACTAGTTTAACAACTGGGGTTGCCCTCTGTGCAATTCTGGGAGTGTAAATTGGTGAGGTATTTAAATTTTTTAGTGCACCCCCTTTGAAAACTCTGCAAGAAAGTTCTAAGTTCCTCAGAAAACTACAAATCCCAGGATTGTATTGGAATGAGTCACATCAGTTGAAGTGGTATCAGTGTGCTATAATTGGGTATCAGATTGCTGTCACTTGAAAGGATAGAAAAGGAAAGCAACTAGAGGGGTGGAGAAAGAGACACTCCTAGGGGCTGGCTTGAGAGTTTGGTCTTTCAGAAGTCATGAGGCTTGAAAGCCAAGACCCTTGGGTTGACCTTCCAGAAGACTGCCAGCCTGGGAGCAACCCAGTTTGAGGCATTTCCTCAAGGGCTCAAGTGAGACTAACTACTACAGCAGCCCCTGGACTAGGGACCTTATCCCATGTATGTGTGACGGGGGGAGCATCATCTAAGTGTGGCATTTAATCCTCTAGCATTACAAATCACTATGTTCCATTATTCATAACTTATCACATGTTGCCTGAACTTGTTGGTTTACCTGTTACTATACGCTGTCATCCTTATCCCAATAGCAACTGGATCCCCTACCTTCTCATTGTATGGGTTGGTCAGCAAAGCCACCAGAGACATGAAACTTGGAAGCTTAGAACTTAGTCCCAGGATACAGAAAGCCTAGAAAGAGGTTTTTAATATTCATGACGCCATTGCTAATTGCAAACACAAAAGACCTAAAAATGAAGCTGCTTTGCTTTTTATATTAGTTTTAAAATGAGTGGGGCAGTACATTGAAGACAAACAAACTCCACACACAATAATATATTTTGGTTACAATAATACGTTGCTTTGATACATGCTTAATCTTTCAAAGAACAAAGCAATAGACAGACAAGGCAACTGAAGGATGATGGCATCCCGGCAGATGTGCATTCCCCAGTGCCCTGCTTTGTCAGGTGCCTGACACCAGCTGCCTGCTCCACCTGCAGTAATCTATGCTTATCTTAGAAAGGATGAAACAGGGGGGTTCAATCTGTCACAGCATACTTCAAAGGGGAGATGGTTAAGCAATCACCTATGACAGTTGCAAAAATCTCATCTGACGCTTATACCTTACAGAAACTGAACTGGCTTTTCCCTGATTACCTTAATGAGGTTTCAAAGCAAAGAAAGCAATTTGCAAAGGTGAGGCCATTGGTTAAAGATAATGAGGCTTCAATATTGCTGTAGGTATCTGCTTATTTGTGTGTGTGTCCCTTCTCACAAACTAATCAAGAGATTTCATTCTTTGTGACAGTTGAGTAATCTCTGTCTCAAATTGGAACCAATTGAATGTCTTGGGTGTTACTACTATGGAAATGTTCTGCAAATGTCTTACTTACATCTTAAAGGGGAAACACAAACGCAATTACAAAGAAAGAGTAACAATTATGGAAAAGGAAAGCAAACAAATGGACAAGAAGATAAAACGGAAGATAGAGAGAAAGAGGAAGAAGACGATGAACAAGATGGTACCCAACTTCGAAACACTAAAAAAGAAAGAGAGCTGAAAAGACTAAGGCAATTTCCCCCTGAAAATTATCAATTAGTGATGCCACAAGAGATGATTCAGTGGGAGATGCAAGAAAACCTACATGAATAAGGACCTTAAGATCTACTCAAACCTCACTTTTAACACAATAAAAATTATTGGGGAAAAATAAAAGGAAAAAAACCCCAAAATCCTGTGGGACTTTTGAATCCAGACTGACAAAGTTTTGGAACACAATACACTAGACATCACGGTTGTAGAAAAGAAAAAAGTCTGGATTATTGATGTTGCTATACTGGGTGATAGCCGCATTGAGGAAAAACAACAGGAAAAGCTCAGCCATTATCAAGACCTCGAAATCAAACTGCATAAACGAGTATAGGTGGTCCCAGTAGTGTGTGTGCCGAAAGATCTCAGCCAGCATTTGAAAACAATACACACTCACAAATTCATGATCTGCCAACTGCAAAAGGCCACCTTACTTGGATCTGCGCGCATCATTCGGAAATGCATCACACAGTCCTAGACGCTTGGGAAGTGTCCGACTTATGATTTTTTGATATGAAATCCAGCATATAGATCTTGGTTGCTTTGATATACTATGTTTTTGCGTCAGTAAAATAATAATAATAATCTTTATTTATATACCGCTGCCATCTCCCCAATGGGGACTCGGGGTGGCTAACATGAGGCCAAACCCTTTTGAAAATACAATACAATAAATACAATACAACACAATAAAATACAGAATACAAAAACAAAATTACATATAAATATATGGAAATTTTTTTTGTTAAGTTTGTATGCCACTTTTCTCCTAGAGTGGGACTCAAGGTGACTAGCAAAAAGAATAAAGTAAAAAAATTACACTGCTTAACTTACTTACTTAGACGATCCCTTGTAACAAGAGGATGATGGTCCTCCAAGTCTGGTGTCTTGGCGGTGGGTTCATAGGTGGCTGTGGAGCCCTATTCTTGATCTGCATCTTCTCCCACAGTGAGAATATCAGTTTCCAGGTTGAAGGCGGTCCCAGTCAGAGTTGGCTGGACATGCCTTCCTCTTGACACATTTCTCCCTTTCACGCTCCATCTGTGACTCTTCAAATTCTACAGCACTGCTGATCACAGATGACCTACAGTTAGAGCACTCAAGGGCCGGGGCTTCCTAGTTCTCGGTGTCTATGCCACAGTTTTTAAGGTTGGCTTTGAGCCCATCTTTAAATCTCCTTTCCTGTCCACCAACGTTATGTTTCCCATTCTTAAGTTGGGAATATAGTAACTGCTTTGAGAGACTGTGATCAGACATTCAGACAACGTGCCAATCCAGCGGAGTCCATGGCATAGGAGCATTGCTTCAGTGCTGGTGGTCTTTGCTTCTTCCAACTCGCCGACATTTGTTCGCCTGTCTTCCCAAGAGATTTGCAAGATTTTTTGAAGGCAGCGCTGATGGAATCGTAGGAGTTGAATATGATGTCTGTAGACAGCCCACGTTTGCAGGCATATAAGCAAGCACCTTGGTCTCCCTATGGATGTCTTGGTCCTCAAACACACTCTGTTTCATTCCGAAAAGTTCTGCACTCGCAGAGCTAAGGCAGTGTTGTATCAGTGTCAATGTTGACTTTTGTGGAGAGGAGACTGCCAAGGTAGTGGAAATGGTCAACATTTTCTAATGTTACACCATTAAGCTGTATTCCTGGCACTGCAGAGGGATTTGGCTAGTGACTGCTGGAAGAGAACTTTGGTTTTCTCAATGTTCAGTCACAGGCCGATCTTCTCATGTGCTTCTAGGCAAAACTACGGTTAGGTGGATCTGTAATTGGTTAAGTGGACAAACCCAGAGGGTGCTCACCAATGCTTCCTCTTCATCCTGGAAAGAAGTGATGAGTGGAGTGCTGTAGGGTTCCATCCTGGGCCCGGTCCTGTTCAAAATCTTTATTAATGACTTAGACCAGGGGTCAGGAACCTTTTTGACTCAGAGAGCCATGACAGCAAAATATTTGGAAATGTATTTCAGTGAGAGCCATATAATATTTTAAGACTGAATATATATATATTAAGACTGAATTCAACTAAATGTGGGTATATACGTGCATACTATGAGAAAAGGATTCCCCCGGCAGAATGACGGGACACTTCAGACCTGGCTCTGCAAAAGGCATGCTCAGGAAGGAAGAGAAGATGGAAGGAAGGAGAAGAGAAAGAAAGAAAGAAAGAAAGAAAGAAAGAAAAAGAAGAAAGGAGGGAGGGGGAGAGAAAGAAAGGAAAGAATGAACTGTGGAAAAGGAACAGAAAAGCAGGAGAGACAAGGAGGGGAAAAGAAAGAAGGAAATGGGAAGGGAGGAAAGGAAAGGGAGTGAGAAAAAGGTAAAATAATGAAGGGAAAAAAGGAAAAGAAAGAAGGGGAGAGAGAGGGAAGTGAAAGGAAAGGGAGGAGAAGGAAAGGAAGACTTGGGGGAAAAATAGAGGAAGGAAGGAAGGAAGGAAGAGAATGGAGGAAGGAAGGATAGAGAGAGGGAAAAGGAAGGAGAGAAGGAAAGGGTGAAGGGGAGAAAGGAAGGAAGGAAGAGGAAGGAAGGAAGGAAGAGGGAGAATGGAGGAAAGAAGGAAGGGAAGAGAGGGAGGGAGGGAAAAGGAGAGCCAGATGCAATAATGAAAAGAGCCACACCTGGCTCCCGAGCCATAGGTTCCCTACCCCTGACTTAGACGAAGGGTTAGAAGGCACTATCATCAAGTTTGCAGACGACACCAAATTGGAAGGAATAGCCAATATTCCAGAGGACAGGAGCAAAATTCAAAATTATCTTGACAGATTATAGAGTTGGGCCAAAACTAACAAAATGAAGTTCAACAGTGACAAATGCAAGATACTCCACTTAGGCAGAAAAAATGAAATGCAAAGATAAAGAATGGGGGATGCATGGCTCAAGAACAGTACGAGTGAAAAATATCTTGGGGTCCTTGTGGACAGCAAGTTAAACATGAGCCAACAATGTGGTGTGGCGGCAAAAATAAGCCAATGGGATTTTGGCTGGCATGAATAGGAGTATCATGTCTACTGCCTAGGTCCAGGGAAGTCATGCTACCAATGCTCTATTCTGCCTTGGTTAGACCACACCTGGAATATTGTGTCCAATTCTGAGCACCACAATTGAAGAGAGATATTGACAAGCTGGAATGTGTCCAGAGGATCAAGGGTCTGGAGAACAAGCCCTGTGAGGAGCGGCTTAAAGAGCTGGGCATGTTTAGCCTAAGGAAGAGAATTTATTTATTTATTTACGTCATTTATATTGCGCCCTTCTCTCCCCGCAGGGGACTCGGGGCGGATTACAATGCACATATACAGGCAAACATTCAATGGCATAGACACACAACATATATAGACAAAGACACAGAGGCTATTTAACACTCCAGCTTCTGGCCACCAGGAGGAGCTATTGCATTCCTTCATTCTTCACATACTTCCTGGAGATTTTTATGCCCTCATAAATCAGTTAAATTAGCCTCCCCACAAAGTGGTACCTAAATTTCCTACTTGACAGATGCAACTGTCTTTCGGGTTGCAAAGGTCGACAACAAGCTACACTAATTGGTCGAGAGCTCACACCGACCAGGGCAGACTTCGAACTCATGACCTGGTCAGTAGAGATCTTATGCAGCTGATTTCCAGCCAGCTGTGCCACAGTCCCGGTGCAAGCTGAGAGGAGACATGATAGCCATGTATAAGTATGTGAGAGGAAGTCATAGGGAGGAGGGAGCAAGCTTGTTTTCTGCTGCCCTGGAAACTAGAACACCGGCTTCAAACTACAAGAAAGGAGATTTCACCTGAACATTAGGAAGAACTTCCTGACTGTGAGAGCCATTCAACAGTGGAACTCTCTGCTTCGGAGTGTGATGGAGGCTCCTTCTTTGGAAGCTGGGTGGCCATCTGTCGGGGATGCTTTGAATGCAATTTTCCTGCTTCTCAGTAAGAATGGGGTTGGACTGGATAGCCCATGAGGTTCCTTCCATATGATTCTATATGAAAACATTTAGTTTGCACTTCAGTAAATATTGTGGACCCGCTGCCAGTTAATCCTGAAGAGCAATGAAATGTTGTTTTTGACAAGCCAGGTGCTGTCTGAATTCATTATCTGATTGGTTGAAACAGTTCGCCTTTCAGGGGGAAAACAGGTGTATTAAGGCAGGAGGAAAATAAATCCACTTTTGACATCCAAAAGTATTTTGATCAGCAGATGCATTTCTGTTACCATTACCAATAAAAGGATCACTTACCAATATTTGGTTTGTATTTTTTCTTAAATATTGCATTTACTCACTGTTCAAATTAAAATGCCTTAATACAGCAAAGCAAGCTCTGCTGCTGCTCCTGCCTGGCTCCACCCCTCACCCCTCTGTGCTGTTGATAGGCAACCCTCCCCTTGCTTTCAGGTGGCAAAAGAGAAGGAGCATGCTCTGGACTTTACCATTGTCCTATTGGCGGCGGAGGGATTGGAGCCGTGAAACTTTGGCCACAAATTTCACAGCGGTTTTCTCCCCCTCCCCCAGATTCAAACTAAAGAATTTGCCTTATTGCTTAAACCCGGTGTAGAAACAGTTGAGTTACTTGCTGTGGGTGCTGGATTGAAATACCAGGGACTGTGCCATTACTTTTGCAGCGTCGAGTGAACTTCTCGCCCCTCCGCAATAGCCTGGTTTGTGCCATTACTTTCTTATTTAGGATCCTTCTAGGCTCCGTCCAGTTTATATTTATTTATTAATTTATTATTTATTAATTTCAACTTAATAACCCGCCCTCCCCGAGGCTCAGGGCGGTTTCCAAGCATATACACAATACATCAAGATAAAACCATAACCAATAAAAACATCTAAAAACACACTAAAACAGTTTAAAATACCATGACAGTCAATAGCAGCGGCAGCACAGTTAGGAGTTGGCCGTTCAGGCGGTGGTCGGGCCAAATGCCTGCCTGAACAGCCAGGTCTTACATGACCTGCGGAAAGCCATCAAGTCCCACAAGGCTCGCGTCTCGGCCGGCAGCAAGTTCCACAATACCGGGGCAGCCACCGAGAACGCCCTCTGCCGTGTGCTAGACAGCCTGCAGGTTTTCAGTCCTGGGACTTCGAGCATATTAAGGCCCTCTGAACACAGTGATCTTCTGGGTACGTATATACGGAAGACAAGACGACCCCCAACTTTTGAAAGGATTTTCAAGGTTTAAAAGGTCATCTAATAGCCCGGAATATACGGCAGTTGGAATATGGCTAAGATGGACTCCTTCTAACTCATAGCTCAGGGTTTTTTTTAGTGCTGCACTATACCAGTTCTTTTATTGTGTCATTCTTCTGTTTCGTACACATTTCCTCTCCCCACCTATGTTGAAACAATTTCTCAGACTGTTATATGCTACCTAATCAAGTTTGCAAGAGAAATGTGTCTAAAAATAGGGTAGTATATATTACCAGCAATTGGGAAGTGTTACATTTTGAGCAAATGATGTGTCAAAAAATAAAGAGCTGTTGATTAAACCATAGAGAAGATGGACCTCTCAATAATGGGAGATGGATAACAAATTTAACTATTAGGGTTTTTAAAAAATGAAACTATGCAAATCTAAACTAATTATATATTTCCTGAGGGAATCCCCATTAACACACTACCTCTAGCCAAGTTCTACAGAGAAGAAAACAAATTGATATATGCAGAGAGATTTCTCTAAGCACATTTCTTGTTACAATGGAGCCGTATGCTTTTAGCACCTTTTAAAATGTATGCACAATATGTTGAGTTCAAGCTGTTTATGCAGAGCTGTTAAGAGATTTTTCTTCCTATATTAAATGGTGGAATAGCTCTTCCTCATTTTTATTTTTAACACTTTTGAGATTCATTTTTCCAATCTCAATGTGAATACTAAAACTACAGAAATAAGATCCACGTGAGATTTGAAACCAAGGACTTATCATTGATAGTGGGCACATACCATACTGAGTCTTCACGATATTGCACCTCTCTGCTATCTAATTACATTAATTCACCAATCCATGCCTGCATTCATACTTCTGCAAACCCATTCTGCACAATTGATGTTCCTTAATTGTTGCAGTCTGCGCAAAGCTTGGCCTGTTCATGTTGAGAGTGTAGGATTACATCTTGTGTATGTTTGCTAGGCCTTGTCACTGTTAACAGGCCTCTGCAGTTTTTGGGCTGGATTGTTGTTTTTTCCTGGGTGGGAGGGGCTCTTAGTTTTCCTTCCAGAAATCACCTCATAGCCTTCCCCAATCACCACCTAGGATTTTCCCTCCAGAAATCATCCCAGAATCCCATCCAATCACTGTCTCAGGATTTCCCTCCAATTTTAGAGGTTCTGTGTGTGGGGGACACCTCTCTGTTTGCTCAGTGACTGCCAGGGACGTATGGCTGAGTTTTGTGGGGCAGTCAGCTCCGGCTGCCACCTTCTTTTAATATATAAATCTTGTCCATCCATCCATACTGGGCATATCGGAAGGCCTGGGTGAAGGATGTGGGACTTTGGCCGCCTTCTACAGCCCTGGACTCAAAATAGGAATCCTTATCGGAATCCAGTGGCTGAGGTCTGTCTACCATCCGTGGCTGCTGACCAGAGACAAAGAGAAGGAGAGGCAATCACCATCCATCGTACACAGACTGAAGAAAGAGACTGTAAGCCTGTTTTTTAGTTCTGCAAATCTTTGGACTTTGTAACTAATCTAGAGCCAGGCACCTATAACTTTGTGCCTTGTAGAAAATAAATCCAGTTAACTTTCTCACGAAACTTTGGTCTCTGGAGTTTTTGGGACCCTCTCCCATAGAGGAAGGCATCCGCGTCCCCTGGGCATAGGGTCTTTACAGCAATTCACCCTTTAGGCCCAGGCGTGACTGCAAATTAATTTATTTTGTTGTTGTTGTTGTTGTTAGGTCAATTGTGCAAAATTCAAAACCCCCACAATAAAAAAACATATAAAATCCACACCTGGGTGACCTGCAATTCTAAAAACATCATATATTGCATAATTTGTGGTTGTTGTGGAGGCCTTTATATTGGTTTATCAACAAGAGAATTAAGAAATAGGATTTGTGAACACAGGTCACGTTTCCATACTGGGTATGACAATTCAGTGTTATACATGCACTTCAAAACTTGCAACAGTAGGTATGATAACTTCACTGTGACTGTCCTTGAAAAAATCCACCCACAACCCCACTCTGACATTAAAAGGGTCCTACTACGTCTTGAAAATAAATGGATAATCAATTTAAATAGCGAGACCCCCCAGGGGCTCAATGACAAATTATCTGTCAGTGAACTATTAGTGTAGCTTTAATATCATCATTGTAGTGAGAACACCTGTGTCTATTGCTATTTAAGCGCCATTAATCTGAGCCTCCGTGCTTCTAGCCCAGTATCTACAGATACTGTTTCCACCTGCGGTGCTCCTGTTGTTCCCAGCTCTGGTATGTACCTGCCTGTCTCCCTTGTATTATATTGCTGTTATGTATTTTCCCAATGACCCTGGCTGTCCCCTTTCCCTGGCAGCGATTCTTGTAATTACTAAGTCTATATTATATCTGTATTGTAATTGACTCACATTGCTGTAACTCTAGTGACCAAACTGAGACGCTCGCGAGATTTCGGCATCTAGGCCACGCCCCCGGCCCTGAGGAAGCCCCTACGGGGGTGAAACGAAGCCGCGCGGGACCCTTGTTCGTCGGCCCCATGACGCCCTCCCCTCTGAATTTGCATCATCCGTGAGACCACATTTGCATCTATTATTTGGATATATTTACTTTGGGGGAAGGCGTCCGGGACTGTGCCTGAGCCTTTTCTATTACTCTCTCACCGGAGCCTGGGTGTCTTGGCTTACTTCCATGTGGGCCCTTTCACCGCTTTTGTGTTAAAATGATGAATGCGATACTCTCATGTTGATAATTGTATAATTCATGTATATCTTGGATATTATAAAATTGTTTGTGCATTTACTAGAGCAGCTTCTATTATTGCCTGTAATACTTATATCAGTGTTTCTCAACCAGTGTGCCGTGGCACACTAGTGTGCCATGAGCGATCATCAGGTGTGCCGTGGGAAATTGAGAGTTCAATATGCCAAGTTTGGTTCAATTCCATTGTTGCAAGAGTTCAGGATGCTCTTTGGTTGTGTGTTAACTATAAATCCCAGAAACTGTAACTCCCAAATGTCAAGGTATATTTTTCCCAAACTCCATCTGTGTTCACATTTGGGCATATTGAGTATTCATGCCAAGTTTGGTCCTGATCCAACATTGTTTGAGTCCACAGTGCTCTCTGGATATAGGTGAACTACAACTCCAAAACTCAAGGTCAATGCCCACCAAACTCTTATAGTATTTTCTCTTGGTTATGGGAGTTCTGTGTGGGAAGTGTGATTCCATTCCATCATTGGTGGAGTTCAGAATGCTCTTTGATTGCAGGTGAACTATAACTCTCAGCTGTTGAGCAAGACCTTCGTCTGTGTCTTTCTGCCATTCCTGCCAGGATATCTATGTTGAGTTCATCGAAACAGGCCCAGGTTTCACACTGAGTGCATAAATACATTTAAAAACATATTAACTATATGTATGACTGTGTTAGAGTGTCATTGTGTGTCATTTTTGTTGGTGGTGTGCCCCAGGATTTTGCAAATGTAAAAAGTGTGCCGCGGCTCAAAAAAGGTTGGGAAACACTGACCTATATTTTGCATTGACTTGCATTGCTCAGCTTTTATGCTGCTTTTCCCTTTGCATAAAGGTGCTTACCTTGCCAGCACCTTTAGAATACTATTACTAGGTAACACGATTCTTGTTCTTGGGTTATAAATGTCATTTCCTAATTGGTTCTATCAGAAAAACATGGGAAATGTTTATTAAACTACAAAAACTTTGTTTTTGAGGGACATCTTGCAGCACATTTTGCTATAGTTTTTCAATGACTATGTCATAGAGTATAAACTAATTCAACATAGTTGTGGCAGCCAGAAAATCAACATTTCTGCAGTATAAGAACTACTTACAAAGTAAATACTGCACAATTAAACGGGAAATAACACTTTCAAAATGGGGACAGAGAAAAAATTCAAATTTTGTTACATAGTGTAATGTTCCAGATTGCAGCCACCATTGGTTTTTTCTTTTCTTTTCTTTTCTGATAGTGTCACTGTGGCCAACATTTAATATGCCATGTTACCAATAAAGAAGAGGTTAATTTTGGAAAACAGAAGGGCAGTGAGTCTGATGGGCACAAGGGCACACCAGCTTCATTTTAAAGGGAAATTTGAGGGGAGAAAGAGCAGCTCCTCCTTAGATCAGTTACCATACGATATTAATCACTGAGCATGCTTCAGTATAGCAAAACTTTGCAAATTTAGCCATAAATAACTTGGAGGATGTGTGTGAGGTTGTCACCTAATTTTCTAGGGAGTTTTAAAGAAAAGAGGGTAGTAAAGCTCCTTTAAAAAAATAATAACTGGATTTGACTTGCAAATGCATTTCAGTCCAAAGTATCCAGACTGCCTGCTGGTCCTTCTAGCTAAATGTCCAGAACTGATGGTCTCATTGGTATTTTTCCAGGCCATATTTATCACTGCTGGATTTTGTGTACTCCATCAATCTCTCTTCAGGATTATCTCAGTCTATATAACTTTGAACCTCATCCTTAATAAGATTATCCACATTGGTTACATTTGGGTGTCGTTTCAACATCATTTCCCCACAGGTACAAAGACAAGTCCTGAAGCTGCGTTTCATGATGCAAAGGCTGCAGTCATGTGGCAATAAAGCAAATAGTGCATGCTGCTCTTACTGAACCACTTCAAGTGATGTAACAATGAACAAATTGGAGCAGAGAGTCTCTCTGCCTGGGAGGGGGTGGGACTATTGCAGCTGTTCAGATTTAGTCAGATTGCAACTCACAGCATTTCTCAGCATTGATTGTATTGGCTATTGCTCTTTAGATTTCCAGTTCACCAAAAGATTTTTAGATCCCCTGAAGATGACAGCCACAAATGCAGGTGAAACAGGAGAAAATGCTTCTAGAACACAGCCATACACCCCATAAACCACACAGCACTCCAGATAAAGTTACCCTACTGGCCTTTGAACAGATTGGGAGAAGGTAGCAGAGCTTTCTTTTTTAACAGAAACTTATTTTTCTGCCTTTCTTCCTGTGCTGCTATCCCAGGAGCTTTTTGCTCCTCTGCCTCTTCCATCACCATGCACTGCCATTAAGTAGTCTGGCCAGCAGGATCTCTGCCTATTTGTGCTTAGTAAGTTCCACTGAAAAGAGTCTCACTTCTTAGTAAATATGTTGAGCAGGGGTTCCCAAACTAAGGTCTGTACGCTGGATGCGGCCCTCCAAGGTAATTTACTTGCCCTTGCCCTAAATTTTAGACTTAAGGCTGTGAAGATTTTAAAAAGAATGTCATGATATGGTGGGTTAACTGGAGAGGCACGTGTCAGCAGCTGATTGACTGAGTGTGCCAGGAGCCAGAGTTCTGATTTGCTGCTGCCTCTGACTTGCTGCTGAGACCAGCGGTTCTAACTGTCATTTTCCACTTTGCCATTCTCACTTTGGACAATGAAGAGATTGCTAGCTGCCAACTATCTTGAAGCCTGATAATTTTGAAGCTCGAGGCATATTTTAAAGACTGGTTTAAAAGGACCATTTTATTCTTCTGATCTCTGCCTGAATTCAAACAGACTGAAATATATACTGTTTGAACTTTGAACTAAAGTAAATATACTGTTACTTGTTTCACAAGCCTGAGTGACATTTTATTTGTACTGCAGGGTATATCTTGGTTTAAATCAAATCAAATCATTTATTGCTTATTCGTCGCTGACTCACAGAATGTGCTCTAGGCGACTTACAGTCATGCGAGACAGACAACTGAACAAATAAACACAGTTTAAAACTCAATTTAAATTTTACCATAAATACTATGGTAAATCTTCTTATTCTTATTTACCAACCCTCACAAATGTCACCCTTAGTCTGACTCAGTCTGGGATCAGGAGGTGGTGGACACCGAAAGGCATAGCTCCGTCTGAGCTATAAATTCTGCTTAAGATTGGGGGGAGATATCACCAAACCTGGTTGTTTCTCGAAGTAAGGAGGACAACCCTAGTCTGGGCGGCGTGAGTGGCGTGAGTGGTGACGAGGGTGGCTCTTTGTCTTGAAAGGGGCAAGCTTCCACCAAAAGCCCTCACCCCTCCCCGCACCTGGAATCGGCAGCAGTTTAGAGGCACTCGCATCCTCCGGGAGAGAGGCCACAGCACCAACCCTATCCCAGATTCCCTTGGAGAAAGAAACAAAAGAAGAATAGCAAGGTAAAAGAAAGACATATTCTCTAAAGGGATCTCAAACAAACTTTTCTTTAAACAGACAAAATCTCTCTGGTGGGACTTAAGGAGGGAGCTACTCTTCCTTTAATTAAAGGCAAAGACTTCATCCCCGAAGGTTTGGTAGGCGAGCTGATTACCAGGTTAATGCACCTGAAAACAAGGCAAGACTAACCCAAAATCCGGAGCAGCTGGGACCCAGGAAAAGGCGCGGTGCAGTGTGATGACGAGGAGGAGACGGGAGGCGGAACTGGCGGAACCCGATGCCCGTAAGGAATTGGCGGAGATAAGGAGAGAGAGAGGAGTTTCGAGCAGGGATTTGAGTGAAATCGAGTGGAATTGAGAGGAAGAGGGTGATCGGAGGGAAGGACGATGCAATGACGCAGCGGCATGACGATATAAATGATGAAATAACGGACATAGGAGATGGGAAGCGACGCACGCGACGCAAGCAACGTCAGGACGCAACATTAGTGCAGCAAAAAAAGGAAAGCGGAAGCCGTTGCCATCCTATACCCTGATCGGCCCCATGACTAACCAGGATGACCTCTGTTTTGTCAGGATTAAGCTTCAGATTGTTAGCCCTCATCCAGCTCATCACAGCAGCCAGGCACTGGTCAAGGTTCTGGGAGGCTTCCTTGGAATCTGGTGGAAAAGAGTAATAGAGTTGAGTGTCATCCGCATAGAGATAGCACCGAACTCCAAAACTCCGGATGACCTCACCCAGCAGTTTCATGTAGATGTTGAAAAGCATAGGCGAAAGAATAGAACCTTGTGGGACCCCACAGGTCAAAGGCCAGAGGTCTGAGCAGGTATCCCCCAGCTTCACTGACTGAGTACAGCCCTCCAGGAAGGAATGGAGCCACTGCAAAGCTGTGCCCCCGAGACCCATTCCCGAGAGTCAACCCAAAAGGATACCATGGTTGATGATATCGAAAGCTGTTCAGTGTGTCCAGCCTTTTTTCAGGACTGGTCTCACCGTATGTTGTTTAAGGCAAGATGGCATTCGTTTTTGACCCAAGGAGGCATTTATAATCCTCACAAACCACTCGGTCAAACCTGTGCTGGCTGATTTAAGGACCCAGGATGGGCAAAGATCTAGAGCAGATGTGTTCACTCTCACCTCTCCCAGGATCTTGTCCACATCATAAGGCTGGACACACTGAATGAATCCCACAACACCGAACAAACAGAGCCTACAGTTCAATTACTCTCTAGATGTCACTAATGTTTTTTTTTAAAAAAAATTATGGCAATGTTATATATATTTTGTTTTGTTATTGACTGTGAAACAACACATTTGGAAAGACTGTCTTACAGACAGATTTAAGGAATTATTTATCACTTTATTTCTTTTGAGTAATAACATTCCTGTGGTTTTTTTTAGTGAAATTATACTCCAGTTAAATGGATTGCAAAAATTATGATGGGGCTAAAAATTCTGGGGTTTCATTTATCTTGCATTCTCTTCTCTATTGCTTTCATTTTTTCAAAGATAACAGGTTTACTTTTTGATGGGTGTATAATACAAATTGATGGGTGGGGAATACAAATGTGAAGGCTAATCCCCCAGTTTGCACTTTGATTTCTGAACACACCAAAAACCTGTAATGGGCCTATTTGCTTCAAGGAGTTGGGTTTAATTTTCAACAAGGGACTCTTCCACACTATGGCAAAGAAGTGACAGAGCAGATATTAATAGTTGGTGCCACCTCAGCATTCACATGTAATCCATAAAAAGTAGTAGGGACAGAGCGTAGGATGAAGAAAGCTGTGTGATGCCGTCGAAAGCTGAATAATCACCATTCAGATCTCATAATACTGTAGATAGACAATCGGAAGTCATCTCTGTGCTCACATTTGGTTCTGGAGTCTTGCACAAGCATATCTTCTTTCTCTCTCAAAAGAACAGTATTCTAGAAATATTATTTTATTAGTGTAAAGCGATTTTCTGTGCTCCCCTTACCATCCTTTGAGAAAGAGGGAAATAGCCTAGGATCATTATTTTTATTGGCTATTTCCAATTTATGGTGGCTCTAAGGGAAACCTATCACATAAAGTGCATAGAATATTTTGTTCAGAGCTGGCTTGCAGTTGCTTTCCTCTGAGTATTAGAGTGTGTGCCTTGCCCTAGGTTACTAAGTGGGTTTCCATGGCTGAAACCAAATCCTGGTCTCCAGAGTACTACCTTTGAACACTATTCTGTGGGGGCACCACAGAATAGTGTTCAAATGCCCATCTAAAAAGTTTAAAAAATAAAATGAATGTCAAATTATACTAGAAACCCAAAAAAAGATTATGTCATGTGTAGTACCACATATATACTTACCATATCATAAATTGCTAACTCAGAAATCCTGGCACCTGGGGGTTGCCCATTCCAGAGCCTAGTTCTCCCCTCACCTTTGGGCAATTGATTTTTATGTGTGGTCCATTTGTCCTGCATTCCCTTTTGGCCCAATGGCCCATGGCCATGTGTTTTGTGTCAGTTGTATGACATGAACTAGAGATCATGACATTGTACAGTGGTTCCAAGGTCTACTGAGACAGCAGCATGTTCCTGCCTTGTAGCTTTCATTCATCTTGTTGCATTTCCACAAAAACTCAAATTTCTAATCAAAGCACTTTATGGCTTCATAGTTATTTTTATGGCTGGAAACTAGATTTCAACAAACAAATTCAAAACATTGATCTTCTGTATTTCTGTCACTTTATTGAGAAATTAATCATGAAACTGTTTCCTCTTATTTGTGTGTTTCCCTGGAAGTTATGGCTCGGCATTCATTGCAATAGCTATAGCTGTAGCTTCAGAATACTTTAGAGGCAAATTAATTCACAATGAATTTTTCAGTGAAGATACATGAAATGGTGAGAACAGTCTGTCTGTACCCAAAGTAGTGTCAGTTCTACTTCAACAGAACCTTCCTTCACTTTTTCTGCCAATATGAATTAGACTTGTGCACAGATTCAGTTTTGTTGGTTCCCTTTGGGCAATCTAGCTTGTTCAGCTGCCCGTAATATTAAGGGCTCAGCCACCATGTTTTTTTCAGCCGTAATGGGCCGCACAGCAGCCAGTCATGGCTTCTACTCTCCTATTCTGCATCATGTAGCATATGAAGAGGCTGCTGCATGCTCACATGGGGTTTCTCTGTGAGTCTTGCCTTTTGGGTCAATCAGAATAGAAGAACTATGTGGTGTGTCTTATGCAAGCTGGGTCCATTTAATGGGGCAAGAGCCTCCATTGCTCTCAGTTGTGTCATGGCTCTAGAGAGGTACTTCAGTCCAATTGCCTTGCTCTCAGCTTTATTTTTGGCTTGACTTGGCCTCTCTCTAGCAGTGAATCTTTTTGACCAAAGACCTGGTCCCACAGCCATGCCTTTACCTTCTTTTAGAAAGCCAGGAGGGAAGGGATTGATTTTGTCTCAGTTGGGAGTGTGTTCCATAGGCGGGGAGCCACCGCCGAGAAGGCCCTGTCCCTCGTCCCCGCCAGGCGCATTTGAGCTGTAGACGGGAGTGAGAGCAGGGCCTCCCCAGATGATGTTAAATTTTGAGGTGGGACGTAGGGATGGATGCATTCAGAAAAGTAAGCTGGGCCAGAACCGTTCAGAGCTTTATAGGTCAAGACCAGCACTTTGAATTGGGCTCGGAGGTGGACCGGCAGTCAGTAGAGCTGACACAACAGGGGGTGGTATGTTCCCTGTATGTCGCCCCAGTTAGTAAATTGAATGTCTTGTCTGGATTCAATTTCAATTTGCTAGATCTCATCCATTCTGACACAGCATCCAAGCACCGGTTCAAGGTCTGGACAGCCTCCTTGGTGACAGGTGGGAAGGAGTGTTAGATCTGGGTGTCATCTGCATACAGATAACACTGTACTACGAAACTCTGAATGATCTTCCCCAGCAGCTTCATGTAGATGTTAAATAACATCAGGGACAGTACTGAACCCTGAGGGACTCCGCAAGACAACGTTTGTGGAGTCAAACAGGTGTCACCCAGTAACACCTTCTGAGACCGGCCCTCCGGGAAGGACTGGAGCCACTGCAGAGCAGTACCCCCCAAGTCCCATGTCTGCGAGGCGTCTCAGAAGGATACCGTGGTCAACGGTATCGAAGGCCGCTGAAAGGTCCAGCAGAACCAACAGGGATACACTCCCCCTGTCTAGTTCATGGCGTAGATCATCCACTAAGGCGACCAAGGCTGTTTCAGTGCCATGTCCCAGCCTAAAGCCAGACTGTGCCAGATCTAGATAATCAGTGTCTACCAAGAACCCCTGGAGTTGCAAAGCCACCACACGTTCCATGACTTTGCCCAAATAGGAAAGATTGGACACTGGCCAATTATGTGTGCTTGTTTTTTAATTTGCAGACTGATGCAGACACAAGACAGAGTAGCCTTGCGATTAGACATATATGAAACAGCTATGGAATGAAAATAGACTGATTTGTCCATCAGTTGCTCACGGCTGGGGAACTGCAACATAGGTGAGATAACATTTTGTATCAAAAATAATAAACTGTTATAATTTAGGTTGTTAAAATGTTACCATTAAGAAAATACATATCTTGTAGGACACAGTCTGAACTCTATGATTCTATGATTCTTAATAATTTCCTTGGAACTTAGTATAGGCATCTAGCACTGCTTTTAGTGATTTAATTATAAGTGCTTGACAATTCCAGAGAGAACCTGGAACTATGAAGGCAAGCATTACTTAAGATTTTATTTCCATTTATGTGTCCAGATACCTCCCATTTGGGAGTCCACTTTCTTTATTTTGAAGGTAAAAGAAGAAAATAAGAATGTCTATTATTAGATCGATCCACACAAATTTAACCCCTACACATCCTTCACTGATATAATGGTAAATGCGACCTTAGAGCAGGGGTGGGCAATTATTTTTTCCAAGGGGCCACACCAGAGCCAAAAAATATTATGGAGGGCTGCACCTAAAGGCTGAACACCTTAAAGACATCAATTGAATGTCTTTAATAATAATTTTAAAAGGCACCACATTGCGTTTTTGATATATTAATAAGACTGATAAGAGTATATGTTATGAGCCATGAAAAAGAGAGGCTGTCATAGGAAAAATGACATTTATTCAATAAAATTTTACAAAACAATTGTTTACCAAAATGTGAACATTTGTATCATTTGTGATTCATTATATTAATGATCATTTTTAGTCACATTCGCTTCAAAGCACATTTTGAGTTTCACTTATTCCTGGAAAGAATAAAAAAACATTGCCTACATTTTTGGTTTAATCACCTCATTTGGTGCTATTATTCAGTTATTTTTTTCTTATTCAGTGAGAGAAATCAAGTCTCTGTTGGTCTTTAACAAGTGCATCAAAGTCAGGCTGAATGTCGGGGGTGGAGGTGCGAAGCACCCTGACAGATGGCCATCCAGCCTCTGTTTAAAAGCCCCCAAAGAAGGAACCTCCACCACACTCCGGGGCAGAGAGTTCCACTGCTGAACAGCTCTCACAGTCAGGAAGTTCTTCCTAATGTACAGGCGTAATCTCAATTCTTGTAGTTTGAAGCCATTGTTCCATTGCGTCCTAGTCTCCAGGGCAGCAGAAAACAAGCCTGCTCCCTCCTCCCTATGACTTCTCACATATTTATCCATGGCCCTCATCATGTCTCCGCTCAGTCTTCTCTTCTTCATGCCCAGTTCTTAAGCCACTCCTCAAGAGTTCTCCAGACTCTTGAGAGCAATTTATACATTATATAAATGTAATGTTCATTTGTGAGATTAACATAATCGCAGCTTGGGAGTGATCCTGGATTCATCACTGAGCCTGGAACCCCAGGTCTCAGCGGTGGCCGGGGGAGCTTTTGCACAGTTAAGACTCGTGCGCCAGCTGCGCCCATACCTTGGGAAGTCTGATCTGGCTACGGTCGTCCACGCTCTGGTCACATCCCGAATAGATTACTGCAACGCACTCTACGTGGGGCTGCCTTTGAAGACAGTTCGGAAATTGCAATTAGTTCAGCGGGCGGCAGCCAGATTGCTAACGGGAGCTACATACAGGAGCATATCACCCCCTGTTGTGTCAGCTCCACTGGCTGCCGGTCCAATTCGGGCTCAATTCAAAGTGCTGGTTTTGACCTTTAAAGCTCTATACGGTTCTGGCCCAGCCTACTTGTCCGAACGCATCAGCCGCTATGTCCCACCTCGTAATCTAAGATCATCCGGAGAGGCCCTGCTCTCGCTCCGCCTCGTCTCAGATGAGGCTGGTGGGGACGAGGATAGGGCCTTCTCGGTGGTGGCTCCCCGCCTGTGGAATGCGCTTCCTATGGATGTACGATCCACCACATCCCTCCTGGCCTTCAGGAAAAAAGTAAAATCCTGGCTGTGGGACCAGGCATTTGTACACCAGCACAAGGCAGCATTTTAGATTGGTTTTTAATGGAAGTGGGTGATTATGGCCAATGTTTTTATGGACTGAACATTGTTTTAATCCAGAGTGAATGTGTATGGTGCTAATGTAGTTGTATTTTAATGTATTTTTAATGTATTTTAATTGTTGAAGGGTTTTGGGGTTTTATATTGTGATTATGTGGGCATCGAATTGTGCCGTACTGTAAGCCGCTCTGAGTCCCCCCTTGGGGGTTGAGAAGAGCGGGGTAAAATCCCGAAATAAATAAATAAATAAACATAACTCAAAAACCACTGGACAAAATGCTGCCACAAGACACCTACTAACCCAAGGAGTGACCATCACTCAAAAATTGATTTTGTCATTTGGGAGTTGTAGTTGCTGGAATTTATAGTTCACTTGCAATCAAAGAGCATTCTCAACTCCATCAATGATGGAACTAAATGAAACATGGCACACAGGACTCCAAGAACTATAGAAAACACTAGAAGGGTTTGGTGGGCATTGCCCTTGAGTTTGCGAGTGGTAGTTCACCAACATCCAGAGAGCACTGTGGACTCAAGCAATGTTGGATCAGGACCAAACTTGGCACAAATACTGAATATGCTGAATTTGCAGTACCTTCGACCAATTCAGCTCTGACTTCCACAGCCAAGAACCCATGAATGACAGACCTGGATCAAACTTGGCTCACAGAATCCCCATGACCAACAGAAAATACTGGAGGGGTTTGGGAGGAATTGGCAGTGATTTAGGAGAGATGTAGTTCACCTACATTTGGAAAGCACTCTGAACCCAAACAACCATGGATCTGGACCAAATTGGCACAAATACTCAATATGCCCAAACTTGAATACTGGTGGGGTTGGGGGATTGATTTTGTCATTTGGGAGTTGCAGCTGCTGGGATTTATAGTTCACCTATAATCAAAGAGCATTTTGAACTCCCAACAGCAATGGAATTGAACTAAACTTTTGTCATTTGGGAGTTGTAGTTGCTGGAATTTATAGTTCGCCTACAATCAAAGAACATGTTGAACTCCAGCAACAATGGAATTGAGCCAAACTTGGCACACAAACTCCCATGACCAACAGAAAATACTGGAGGGCTTTGGAAGGAATCCATAGTGATTTAGGGGAGATGTAGTTCACCTACATTTGAAGAGCACTCTCAACCCAAACAACCATGGATTTGGATGAAACTTGGCACAAATACTCAATATGCCCAAAGTTGAACACTGGTGGAGTTGTGGGGGATTGATTTTGTCATTTGGGAGTTGTAGCTGCTGGGATTTATAGTTCACCTATAATCAAAGAGCATTTTGAACTCCCAACAGCAACGGAATTGAACTAAACTTGAGCAATAGACAATACTGGACCTTGGAAATTGGGAGCTGCTTGCATTTTCCTTCATGTCACAGCCATCTCCCAGGAGGTGCCTGCAAACGCCGCAGTGACTCAGAGGGTATTTGCAGACGTGGAGGCTTTCCTTCTCTGCTGGACCAACTGGCAGTCATGCACTCACAAGCGTGCAACTGTCTTAGCCTGCCAGTTGGAATTCCTGGGCAGGCGTTGCCTGGAAACCGCAGCACCCCTCCCCCTCCTCTCCTCAACTCTGCCCTCTGTGCAGTCCCGTATCGCTCCTTCCTTCCAAGGGACCCGTTGGATTGGAAGGGGCGATACAGGACTGCGCAGTGGGCACAGTTGAGGAGAGGAAGGGGGTGCGCGCTGCGCTTTCCAGGCAGCGGCTGCATGGTGTTTCCAACTGGCAGGCGCACACTTGCGCGCTTGCGAGATGGAATCCCGTCACTGCCCCCTTACAGGGCTTCAGTGCCCCCCAAATTCTCCTGAGCCTCCCACCACCCCTTGGATCGCCTCACTGCCCACTTTTCCCCCTCCTCCTCTGTAAGATTGAACGGATTGTAACTTAGGAGTGCTAACAAACAATAGTAAACTTATTAGAACCATAATCTGGACTTTAAAAATGAATTATTTAATTTATTTATTTATTTATTTATTTCTTCGATTTTATATACCGCTCCTTTCTGCAGGCTTGGGGCGGTTCACATACAACCAGATTAAAACAAATCATACAACAACAGACATAAAATTGCATTAGAATGCAATGCAGTTACATAAAATGCCATAAAATGCAAGTAATACATAAAAACAATAAAAACGGAGAAGAGTAGGCGGAAAATACAGCATCCGAGAGCTTCAGTTGAAGGCAAGCCTGAATAAGGTTGCATGCCCTCTGAAATGGGATGAGCTCTGTGATAGCTCGGACATCATCCGGCAGTGTGTTCCACAGTGCCGGGGCCGCAACTGAGAAGGCTTGTTGCCTTGTTGTGGAAAGATGACAGGAGCGAATTGATGGCACTGTTAGAAGGTTTCACTCTTCTGAGCGTAGTGATCTCAGGGGAACATTAAAAATGTAATCCAAAAATCCAACTATGTAAAACAGTGCAACAATATTTTATAAATTACTAGCTTGGGGACCCGGCGGTGCCCGGGTCATTTGAGAAGTGCAGCAGGATGTAGAGTGGATCATGGGGGCTCTGTGTGCCAAGTTTGGTCTTGATCCATCATTATTGGGAGTTGCAGTGGTATCATGAAATTACTGAAGGTAGTGCAAGTCCCATCATCTCTGTTTCCCCCAAAAAGTGTAGTAGGATGTAGAGTGGGTCATGGGGGCTCTGTGTGCTAAGTTTGGTCTGTATTGGTGAATGGATGAGGGATGCATTGTTTTTAGGAAGTGAGTGAAGGTACTTCAAGTCCCATCATCCGTGGTCCATCTCACCAGGCTGTAGAGTGGGTCATGAGGGCTCTGTGTGCCAGATTTGGTGTTGATCAGTCATTGGATTAGGTTTGTAGCAGGCTTGGAAAGTGAGGGAAGGTACTGCAAGTCCCATCATCCATGTTCTGTCCCCCTCCAAACTTCAGTAGGATGTAGAGTGGGTCACTGGGGCTCTGTGTGCCAAGTGTGGTCTTTATCGGTGTTTGTTGGGGGCCGCAGTGGTCTGTGGGAACAGAGGGGTGTGAAAATACTACAAATTCCATCATCCATTGTCAGTCCTCCCCCGAACCTCACCAGGATGTGAAGGCAGTCATGGGGGTTATGTGTGCCAAGTTTGGTCTCAATCAGTAATTGGATGAGGGTCGCAGCAGACTTGGGAAGTGAGTAGAGGTACTTCAAGTCCCATCATCCATGGTCCACCCTCCTCCAAACTGCACCAGGATGTAGAGTGGGTCACGAGGGCTCTGTGTGGCAAGTTTGGTGTTGATCAATCATAGGATTAGGTTTGTAGGGGCCTCAGTGGTCTGTGGGAACCAAAGTGTTTGAAAGTACTACAAATCCCATAATCCGTGGGTCATGTCCCCCAAACCGCACCAGGACGTAAAGGGGGTTAGGGGGGGTTATGTGTACCAAGTTCAGTGCAGGTCCATCACCCGCGCTGGTCGCTGTGGCCTGTGAAAGTGGCTGCCACATATCCGCCCTGGCCTGTGAAAGTGGCTGCCACATATCCGCCCTTCCGCCCTCCGCATACACACACACACACATACATACATACATACATACATACAAACATTCCGTTTTATAAAGGTATACAGATTTTATTTTTCCATTGTAGTTTTGTGCAAATTAAATTTTAATATAAGTAGTTAATTAGGAACCCAAGCAGGAACCCAACTAGAAAAGCAGTTGGGCCACTCAACGACAATGGTCAGAAAGGGAAAATCAGCGAAGACAAGGAGATTGCTGAGCGGCTAAATGACGTCTTTGCCTCCGTTTTCACACAGGAGGACAGACAACATATGCCTGCAGCTGAGTCAATTTTTTCAGGGAGGGAATTAAATGAATTAAACCAGATAGAGATAAACAAGGAAGATGTTCTCACATGCCTTACTAAACTAAATGTCAACAAATCACCAGGGCCAGATGGCATCCACCCCAGAGTTCTTAAGGAACTCAAGTGTGAAATTGCTGAAATTCTAGCCAAAATATATAACCTTTCTCTAAGATCAGGCACTGTACCCGAGGACTGGAGGGAGGCAAATGTAACTCCGATCTTCAAGAAAGGATCCAGGGGTGATCCAGGAAATTATAGGCCAGTTAGTCTAACCTCAGTTCCAGGCAAAGTGATGGAAACCATTATTAAAGAAAAAATTACTAAGCACATAGAAGAACAGGCATTGCTGAAGGAAAATCAACATGGTTTCTGCAAAGGCAAATCATGTCTTACTAACTTGTTAGAATTCTTTGAGGGTGTAAATAAACACATAGATAAAGGGGACCCAATTGATATTGTTTACCTTGACTTTCAAAAGGCTTTTGACAAAGTCCCTCACCAAAGGCTCCTAAATAAGCTCTTCAGCCATGGAATCAGGGGACAGGTCTTGTCCTGGATTGGAACCTGGCTAAACTGTAGGAAACAAAGGGTGGTAATAAATGGACATTTCTCTGGGTGGAAAGAGGTGAGAAGTGGCGTACCCCAAGGTTCACTTTGGGTCCGTTACTTTTAATTTATTCATTAATGATCTGGATGTAGGAGTGAATTCTGAGGTAGCAAAGTTTGCAGACGACACTAAATTGTTCAGGGTAGTTAAAAATGAAACTGATTGTAAAGAGCTCCAGAAAGATCTCTCGAAATTGAGTGAATGGACAACAAAGTGGCAAATGCATTTTAACCTAAACAAGTGTAAAGTCATGCACATCGGGGCAAAGAACCCCAACTACACCTACAAATTGATGGGGTCAAAGCTTTCGAGACAAACCAGGAAAGGGATCTTGGGGTCTTGGTGGACAGCTCAATGAAGATGTCAACCCAGTGCGCAGCAGCAGTGAAAAAGCAAATTCTATGCTAGGCATGATCAGAAAGGGAATCGAAAATAGGTCAGCAAATGTTGTATTACCTCTCTACAAATCGATGGTAAGGCCACATTTGGAGTACTGTGTACAATTCTGGTCTCCGCACCTTAAGAAGGATATAACGGAACTGGAAAAGGTACAGAAAAGGGCAACAAGAATGATCCAAGGGATGGAGCGGCTCCCTTATGAAATCAGGTTGCAACGCCTTGGTCTTTTCAGCCTTGAAAGACGGCGTTTAAGAGGTGACTTGATTGAAGTGTATAAAATCATGCATGGGATAGAAAAGGTGAATAAAGAAAACTGTTTTCTTTGTCACAAAACACTAGGACTAGAGGGCATTCCCTGAAGCTCAAGGTAGGAAAATTAGGACTAACAAAGGGAAATATTTCTTCACCCAGAGGGTCATTGGGTTATGGAACTCACTTCCAGAAGAGGTTGTGACAGCTGTCAGCCTGGACAACTTCAAGGCAAGATTAGACAGATTCATGGATACCAAGTGTTACTGAAAAGGACATTCAAGTGCCACCTCGGAGTTGGTTGAGGTAGGCAGGATTTCCCTGGGTACTGGTTGTGGGGGGTCGGGAGCAGGTCAGGGCTTTGCCCTCCCTTCTGCTCGAGATCCCCGTGTACAACTGGTGGGCCACTGTGTGATACAGAATGCTGGACTAGATGGGCTGAGGTCCGATTCAGCATGGCTCTTCTTATGTTCTTATGTTCTTATTATTAGAGCAATTGTTCTAAAACATTAAATAATGTTGTCAAGATTTCTAAAAATTTAAACAAGATGCTTTTCAAATTGACAAGATGAAAACTGCATACTGTTACGAACATAAACCATTCCAGAGGATGTCCATGTATTGAATGACAAAAAAGGGTTATTTCATCTAGGGCTGATGATAAGGCAATCATACTAATAAAACTGAAAAGACCATTTTCTTACAATGTACTTTGTTGATGAATCTGCTAATCTTTTCAAAGACTGCCACATTATTAAGAAGCAAGAAATGTAGTATTAATGTTTAATAGACATGAAAAATGTGCTTCAATTATTATAATCACAGTTAATATCACTAACCTTAGTAGTATAACTTTTTAAAAGAAAAACACAACAAACTGAATAATAATGGGGAACTTGCAATAGTTGGAACTTGCATCTATTTAGCTTGCTTATTTCCAAGGTCTACATTTTACCATTTTTAAAATCTATGTATCAAAGTTGTAAATTGTTAGCATATTAAGGTGGTAAAATTAGCATACTTCCGACAACTAAATTTAAGTCAGATGTTTTAAAACACATTCCAGATGACATAAACCTTTCTTCTTTCACATATCAGTGTTGTAGTTCAGCCACCTCCTTGATCCCCTTTTCACCTAAACATCACACAGTTGAACAAGAATAGTAAGTTTATTAAGAAAAGTGTATATAATATAAAAAATAGTTTCAAAATACATCCAGGAGCTAGATTTCCAGTAGCTTAACAAAAAGCAATAGCCAACTCTGAATAGGAATTCCAAAAATCACTTAAGACAAAAGCAAAAACCCTGTAATTTGTTGCGTTTAAACTAGAATTATCCCAAATCTTAAAGGTATGAATATGACCATAACCCAACGGCTTGATACATGAACTTGACTATAATTCCAAAGGATTGAAACTTGAAACAAGTTTGGTAATCCAAACAGGAGGCATGGAATTTAAACAGGAAAACAAGATACAGATCCAAGAACAGAACTTCTAACTTGGAGCTGCCAAGACAGGCAACTTGACACATGAAAATCCAAGAAAGGAGATTCCATTTGAACATTAGGAAGAACTTCCTGAGTGTAAGAGCTTTTCAACAGTGGAACTCTCTGCCTCGGAGTGTGGTGGAAACTCCTTTCTTAGAGGCTTTTAAATAGAGGCTGGATGGTTGTCTTTCAGGGGTGCTTTGCTTGCATGGAGGCAGGGGGTTGGACTGAATGGTTCATGGGGTCTCTTCCAACTCTATGGTTCTATATCATACTAGCTGTACCCGGCACACGTTGCTGTGCCCTATTTAGGAGATGCAAGAAAGTCTGAGTATGTAAGGGTTGGAATTGATGTTACTTATGGTCTTGGTGAGGTCATGGCTGTGTCGTTGTGGGTTGTTCTGGTGGGTAGGATGTTGAAGTCCTGTGGAGTTGTCGGTGAGTTAGTGGGTGTGTGGTGGCATTGTGGGTGGTAGTATGTTGTGGAATGCTTGTGTGGGTGGGGTGTTTTGGGTGTTTGTGTGTGTTTGTAGAGTATCAGTGCAGTGCAGTGTTGTGTTGTGGTTGGAGTATAGGTGGAGTTGTTTTTTGTTTGTGGTGGTGGTAGGTGTTGTGTGTGCGGGGTCCCGTAAGGTTGGGGGGATGGGTTGTGATAGGAAGGTGTGTTGTGTTGTGTGGGTAGGAATTGCTGGAGTATTGTGCCTGGGACCTGTGTGTATTTGGAGGTTTATGTGGTGGTGAGTATTGAGTGCAGTCCTGGGTTTTGTGTTAGGGAAGTTGTCAGGTATTTGTGGGATGTATTTTGTGTGTGTTGTGGTGACATAGTTGTCTCAGTCTGGCTGTGTGCTGGTTGTGATGTGGAGGGGGTGTTGCCTTTGCCAGTGGTGTTTGTTGTGAATTTTGGTTGGGGTGGGTTTTTGTGTTGCAGGATTGTTTTTATTTTTTGTGGGTTTTGCAAGTTTGTGTTATTCCGGTGGTATGTGTTTGTCAGTGGTGCCTGTGTCCCTGGTGCCCTATTTGTGTTAGTGTTATGTCCTCCTGGTAGGTGTTATGTCCTCCTGTATTAGTTGGTTGTACTGTGTAGGTTTCTGTTTAGCAGTGGTATGTATGCGTTGTGTGTGTTGTGTGTCTGTTGTGTTGTGGGTCTGTAGAGGTAGGCATCGCGAGTTGTGTGGCTGTCATGTTGTGGGTGTGGTGTTTGTAAAGTGGAGGATTGATGGTGTGTGGGTGGGATGGTGCTTGGAGAAGAGTTTGTGGTGTTGAGTGTGTAGTTTGTTGTTGTGAGTGTGCAGTGGTAGTGTGGTGTGGATGTACGGTGTGTATGTGGGGTGTGTTAGTTGGTTGTACTGTGCTGGTTTCTGTTTAGCAGTGGTATGTATGCGTTGTGTGTGTTGTGTGTGAGTTGTGTTGTGGGTCTGTAGAGGTATGCATTGCGAGGTGGTGTTTGTTAAGTGAGTGTCTTTTGTTGTTGGTGTCTTTTGTCCTGTGAGTGGTATGTATGTGCTCTGTACACATAGTTGTGTTCTTCTGCATATTGGCGTTGTGTGGTATTTTGTGCTGGCTTGGTCTTTTGGATTGTGTTTCTCGAGTGTGGTTGTGAGAGTTGTAGTGTCTGGAGGAGTGTGTGGTGTTTTTTTATTTTGTTGTTGTGATTGTGTGGCTGATCGTACCGTGGTCAGTGGTTTGTGGTGATTACCAGTGGTCAGTTTTACTGGTTTGGCCAGTATGGGCGAGGCTGAAGGAGCCTGTTCTTTAGGCACTGCGTGTCCTCGTCAGTCCGACTGGCTGTAGTGTGTGGGAGGCTGTCCTGAGGTGATTTGTTTTGGCGGCAGTTATTTTTAAGAAATTGTCGCACGCAGGGGGCGGGGGGTGCGGCCAGCCCGGGGGAAGGGGGTGGAGTGGTTGTTTTAAATCGTTGTTTTGGGGGCCGTCTAGGTTTGGGGGGGGAGTTTCTTTGCTAAAAACCTTCCTTGCCTGAGGCCTATTTTTGTTGCCAAGTTTGGTGTCTCTGCCTTGGAAGGTTTCTCTGCCTATGGCAGCCTTTGGATGACGGGTCCTCCTTTATATATATAGATACCCCATCAGACTCCATTTGTGTTTGAATTCAAGTTGAAAACATAGTAGCTTGCACCCTGCTTTACAGCACTGTACTGAAACCTTCTACCCAGTTCAGATGACTAGATAGCTACAGCAAGTCTTGAGGAAATTACATGTGTGCTTTTATATCAATATAGTAGCACTTGCCTGTTTAGCAGTATCTGAAGAACCATGAAACTGTCCCACCACCCTCACAGGTTTACCTGGTGGAAACATAATAAAGGATCTTCTTGGTGGCTGTTCCCTGGCTCAGCAATTCCCTTCCCAGAGAGCTTAGATTGATACTTTCCCTGACCACTTTCTGCAGACAGGTGAATTTTTTTTTGTTTCAGCAAACCTTTGAAGAATTATTGCTTGGAGAGGATCTCCCTGGCATAGTATGAAAGGGAAGCAAGTGTAAAAGACATGAAGTTTGTTCTGATCATAAGACCTGCACTGTCTTGTTCCTTAGGCCTGCACTGTCTTGTTTCTTTTCCATAAATGAGACTGCAGTGTTGAAGTAAAATATTAGTTCGGAAGAATTTTGTCATGCTGTAACCATGATAGGGTGATTTGCAGGCCTCTCATTCATAGGATTGCCATAAGTTGAACTCGGTTTAATTACATTTAACAACAAGGTTAAACTCTTTAAGCTATTTGAGAACTATTTCAATGAAGATTTAAAGCTTCACCATTTTCTGAATAGGCATACATTTTAAAATTGATAGGCAGGCAGAAAATTCCATAATTCAGATGACACACAGGAGGGAAGGAAATTTTACAACGTTCATTTGGCAATATTAATCTAGGTGACATAAGCAGAGTGAATCATCTTTCACCATTGTCAGAGGATTAATGTGTTATCGTTTTGTATACTGAAGAGAGAAATGAAAAGAAATAGAACATTTAAATAAGAGCTAACCTGACAGTTTGGCAAATCCTGCATAAAATAAATTTCCAACTCTTCTGAAAGTGACACACCTGCAGTAGATCTTTAAAGCCTTACTTGTTAATAAAGTGGTTTGACTTGGCAAATCCCTTCTGAAGAAATTTTGCCAGCGCCTCCCCTCGTGCATTTTCCAACATATTTCTAAGGGTCCCCCATAACACTAGATTTCCATGGTAGCGGGACTGAATGCTCCTATAACACAAGAGAGTATACTAATACTAGCAGGGCAGTTGGTAGGGTCTCCCATGTCAAGACTACAAGATGGCGGTGCTGAGCGGTTGGGAGGACGCCAAGCTCCTGCGGACCCTGGGCAAGCTCTCCCAGCTGACAGCCTCTCCCACCAAGCCGACCACCCCTGGCTGGGGGGATAGTCGGTGGGCGGTTGAGGGGTCTCTCCAGCCGCCTGTTTGGACACCAGCAGGGTCTTCCCAGCTCTTAGAGACCCTGCGGGCCGAGGTCGAGACGACCCTTGAGCAGGCCCGAGATCCAACCAGGGCCTTCGGAGCCGCGGAGGTGACTACTCACCCGGCCCCTTGGACTTCCAGGAGGGCTCGCGGCTCCGTGGCGACCTCCCGGAGGCTGCCACCCTGGTCTCCCGTGCCCTGGCCTGGCCTGGAAGTGCTGGAGGTGTTGGAGGAGGTGAGGGACCCTCCCGTCGCCAACCCCACTACGAGCAAGCCGCCGGCCCTCACCTACCTTCCCTGTTGCTGTGTGCAGTTGGCCGACCAGCTGGTGAGTCGCCAGCTGGTGAGGCGCTCGGGCGGGAGCTGGGCCGGCTGCTGACATCCCGCTGCTGCTGACATCCCGCTGCTGCTGTAGGGGGCCCCTTTGCCGTCTGGATCCTGTCCCTGGGACCAGAGGAGCCGCGGCCCCTGGAAGGCCAAGCCGGCCGCATCGGGTTTTGCGGTGACCAGACCCCAGGGAGGAAGAAGAAGCAGCGAGTGGTGAGCGGCGAGGGACAAGCGGCGCGAGAGAGGCAGCCGACCCGCTGAGTGGACGCCCGGACCCCATGGAATCGGAGGAGGAGACCAGCGGCAAGGGAGAGACGTGCAGGTCGCCGGCTGCGGGCCTGCAGACCGGGCTGCTCCCAAGCCTGCCGGGCCCGCTCACCGAGGGGCGAGTGGAGGGGTGCCAGCCATCCAGCGGAGGAGGCCTCCCTTTGGTGGAGAGGCCTGAGGACGGGGTCATGACTGGAGAGACCCCCTGGTGGAGCCCCTGGGGGGCATTGGGTCGCAGGCCCCCCCAGGTCTGCTAAAGGAGGCGTTGGCTGGGGATTCCAAGATGGCGCCGAGTCCGAGCTGCTCAGCGTCCTCAACCCCGCCCCCCTGCATGTCCCAGGGGCTGGGACGGCCCCCCCGCCCGACTGTACACTGGAACCCTTGATAGATGGGCTGGATGTTTCGAGGGCCCTGGCGAAGGTTCCTGGGGAGCGGCCCCGGCGACGAGCGGGATGATTGTCAGCGACCTCCATGGCCCCGACTGGCTCGCAGCCTCGGCAAGCGCCGGATGGCGGTCGGCCTGCTGTCGCCGACAGCCACGCGGCCGGGAACGCCGCTGGCACGGGGGTCCCACGATCGATCCCCTTCCCCAGTGTCCCGACAGGTTGCCCAGGCCGGGTAAACATTCGGCGAGGCGGAGGCGGGGCCGAGGGCGGGGTAGGGGGCGGGTCTGGAGGAAGCCCCTTCCCTGCTCTACAATGCCTCCCCCCCCATAGCTGCTGACCCCCGGAAGGCGACCCCCAGAGGGTCTCGCTCCAGGACTTTCCGGAACGCTGCCTTCAGGCGTGGGGTGCCTCTACCGGCGAACCTCCAATCTAGGAGGGTGGACAAGCCGCCGATGACGAGACAGAACTCACAGGCCGGCAACGACCGTCACTGTAGTCACCGCCACTGCATGGACTTGGAGTCTTTGAGGACCCTCTTCGATTGCTGGGACTCCCCCGCGGCTCCCTCCGTTCGATGGGCGTGCTTGATTACTTCACTGGGTAGCTCTGCCCCTCGGGCACGAGCTTGGCTTTCCCCTCCCTTTTCTGCTGTTTGGTTGCCCTGTTGGTGTTTTTACCCTGTGTATGCCCTGTATGTTTTATTGATGTTTTACCATGTATAAATAAATAAATAAGACAAATTTTTGCTGTAAAACCAGACTAAATGTGCTGAACAGCTACTGGGAAGCAGCGAGGTGTGTGTGTGTGTAACTTGTTAGTATTATGCAAAGGGAGGCATATTAAAACTCTTTTTGAATGTATTTTACTATGAAAACCTGAATAATGAGACTGTCAAAGATGAAACAAGAGATAGTGCCAGATGATGAAACTCCCAAATAAAAAAGCACTCAACAAGACAATTGAGAAGAGCAGAGGACATGTACAGCTAGTAATATGGCTAAGGGTGCAACTGAACAAGCAACTGAAAGGAGATTCAGCTGCTGACATGCTCAGAGGTGAAAAAGTCTGCTGCACAACATATATTATAGGAACATGGAATGTGAGAAACATGAATAAATTGAATATATATATATATATATATATATATATATATATATATTCATCCATACTGGGCATATTGGAAGGCCTGAGTGAAGGATGTGGGACTTTGGCCGCCTTCGACAGCCCTGGACTCAAAATAGGAAGGACTCGCCCTTCACCTTATAGGAATCCAGTGGCTGAGGTCTGTCTACCGTCCGTAGCTGCTGACCAGAGACAAAGAGAAGGAGAGGCAATCACCATCCATTGTCCACAGACTGAAGAAAGAGACTGTAAGCCTGTTTTTTAGTTCTGCAAATCTTTGGACTTTGTAACTAATCTAGAGCCAGGCACCTACAGATTTGTGCCTTGTAGAAAATAAATCCAGTTAACTTTCTCAAGAAATTTTGGTCTGTGGAGTTTTTGGGACCCTCTCCCATAGAGGAAGGCATCCGCGTCCCCTGGGCATAGGGTCTTTACAGCAATTCACCCAGTCACTCCCTTTAGACCCAGGCGTGACTGCAAAATCAGAGATGTAGCAAAAGCAGTCAAGGGATACAATGCAAAAGTCTGACTGAATAGTATCAATCTATATATATAAAGGAAGAGTCGTCATGGAAAGACCGTCCGAAACAGAGAAACCTTACAACGCAGAGACACCAAACTTGCCGACAGAAATAGGCCTCAGACAAGGTACGTTTGTAGCAAAGAAACTTTCCCCCCAAAAACCTAAAAGGCCCCCAAACCAACCAGTAAAACCTACATTTCCCAGCATCCTCCGGGGCTGCCAACGACTCTCCCAGCCTCTACATTCTGACAACATGATTGGCTGCCAATAAGGGCGGATTTGCATAACTCCTGTACTGGCCAGCCAACATGAACATTCCGACCCATAATAAACTGTCAGAGGAGGATAAGGCAAAGGGCTGAGGCACAAACACAAACACCCAATTCACTTCCCACAGAAAATTTACACCCCTACAAATCACAGACCACGCCCAAAATTGACAGTAAGGCTTCATTACCTTAATTTCCCTGACTAGGCTTCACTTAATGGAATGCTGTTTACGCTCTGAATTGACAGTAAGGCTTCATCAACTTGATTCTCCCGACTAGCCCTCAGCTCATTGGACATTGTGTATGGCCTGAATTGACAGTTAGGCTTCATTAACTTGCTGTTCCTGACTAGGCCTCAGCTCATGGGACATTGTGTATGGCCTGAATTTACAGTAACCTACCTTGCCACACAGAGCCCCTATGACCCACGCTACATTCTACTACAGTTTGGAGGAGGGTGGACCATGGATTATGGGACTTGAAGTACCTCCATGGATAATGGGATTTGTAGTACTTCAAAACCCATCATTCCCCACAGACCACTGTGTCCAAGAACCAAGACCAATAAAGACCAAACTTGGCAAACAATGCACCCCATGACCCACACTCCATCTGACTGCAGATTAGAGGACACACCATGGATAATGGGATTTCATGTACCTCCACTCACTTCCAAAGTACCCCACCCACACACGCATCAACCTCTACATCAACACAGCAGACGGAAAGACAAAAAACATTGTATATCCACAAGCTATGCAGAACGCCAGCAACACCACACAACACCAACTCCACAGGACTCCAACATCCCACCCACCAAAACAACCCACAACAACACAGCCATGACCCCAACAACACCATAACTAACAACAACTCCAACCCTTACATACTCAGACTTCCTCGCATCTCCAAAATAGGGCAAGCAACGCGTGCCGGGTACAGCTAGTAAGACATAAGAGAAAACATAGCAGTATAAGCACATTCCAAATTTATGCCCCAACCAGAGACAGAAAAGAAGAAGTTGAAATATTATGTGTTGGAGACCTGGAAGAAATGTATCACACACCACTATAGCAAAATACCATAGGACATGTTGGTAATAATAGGGAATTAAAACATAAAAGTGGTAAATGGGGCAGAACCCAGGATTGTAGGAAAAATTGGCTTAGGATCAAGAAATGGTGGAGAACAACTGTTTGAATGTTGTGAAGTTTAATTATGGCAAACATTCTTTTAAACTGCATTATGTGAGTCTACTTCAACAGGTCCATAGAGAGAGGGCCTCCCCGTTGGGCAAGTTCTTCCCGGCCCAGTAGCGACTCGGCTGTGGCTTATGTTCACCCTCTTCCTCTGCTGCCATCACCTCCTCCTCCCCCGACTCCTCCTGGCCTGAAGGGAGCCTCCCGGGGCACCATTATCCTCCGGCTCCACCATCTGCAGCGCCTGGTTAACTCACCTCCCAGGCCCGGATTAACAAATTTTTGCGCCCTAGGCCACACTTTGGAATTACGCCCCCTACCGCAACCCCCCCACACACACATCACTCAGACCCACACTAAAAATAAAACCTTATCTTCTCCTCCCTCTCTCCCTCCCCGGCGGGCCTGAGCTGATGCTGCTGCGGGCCCTGGGGAGCGGGGGAAGGCTTGCTGTGGGCAGCAAAAATGGAGCTCAGGGAAGGGGCTTTCTTTCCACTTTGCAAACCTGGCCCTGGATCTCTCTCTCTCTCTCTCTCTCTCTCTCTCTCTCCATTGAGGAGGCAGCAAAAGGCGGGAAAGGAGGCCACTCGCCCAGGATGCTGCCCTTTCAGCGGAGGCAGGAGAAGAGACAGGGCTGCTAGCACACACCTGGCCTCCGTGCCGCCACTCTTTGTCCTGTTGCGCCGAAATCCGAGGAGGAGGAGGAGGAGGAAGGCTCAGGAGGCGAGGCCAGGGATCTGCAGGGGCTCCTCTCCACACTTTGCCTTTCCTTCCTTGCCCGCTACAAAGGCTGTCGATGGAGGATGCTGGTGGGGCGGCCAAAGCAGGCGCCATTTCCTCCAGCCCAGTTTGTTTCATTCATCAACACCATTAAATATTGGCATGGCTGTGAACAAAGAGGGATGTTTAATCATATGATATGGGAATGTGATAGAGTGCAAGAATACTGGAAAATGATTGAAGGAGAAATCAATAGAATGTTAGATTTACAGTACATATAATACTAGTTAATAGAAATGTATTACATGCACAGATAATAGGAGTGAAGAATATGCAAAAAGAAAAATTGATTGACGAATTAATAGCGTGTGCACAAATAGTTTTAGTGAGGGGTTGGAAGGATAAAACAAAATGGACATTGACTAACTGGTATAACTATATAATTAATATGTTAAATGTGGAAATAACAAATTGTAAATGGAATAATATAGATAAAATTGAAAAGATAATAATAACAAAGAGGATGTGGGAACTAGTTAGAAATTATTTAGAAAATGTGTTAAGAGGTGGAGTAGAAAAATTAAGACTGAGACTGATATTTCAAATGTAACCTCTTTAGTTTGATGTATAAACTGTATGTACAAGGTGGAGAGGGTGGGAGAGGGGGAAAAACCAATAAAAATTATTTTTTTAAAAACACCATTAAATAATCCAATTTGTTGTCCGTAGACATTACCTTCTTTGGGGCATCAGAGTTTCCTGCAACCTGTTCCATGACTATTTATAATGGCTTTGATGCCTTTGTGTCAAGAGCCAAGAGTATGCCTGGCTGATTTATGCCTCTCTTGTTCTAAGCACAGAGAAAAGCTCGTAAAAACTTTCCCAGCTTTAAGCACCGAACTTTTGAGAAGACTTGTAGATATCTCACAGCCAGCTATAAGATAAATTTCTAGGGTTTCGTAGTTATTTTTCGGCAGAGAGATAAGCCTGGGTCTAACACCGTTTGCTTCCCATGCTCTGCCCCCTGAAATGCCATGGCCTTCTCATTTTCAAATTGTCATCCAATTCGTTTAGGATTCTTGCCTATCTTGAGGAACAAAAAGGGATCTGCACAGCACACTCATGCTCTTATATCATAGTTCTGGAGCTCCCAAATATTTCAGTAAATAACAGGCAGGAACATAGCACTTAAAAAAGTTATTTGCACTCTCACACACCCCATGTACAATTGGAGCATTGGTGACATGGTGAACGGAGCTGCAGGTGATGCTATCAAGAATGAGTTGCCTGCCTTTCCTTTATGCCTTACACGGTGGCATTTTGCTCCCGACTCACATTTAACAGATGTATTCCCTGTGTGAATACATTGTTAGTGCCATGTACATTATTTATAGTGGTAAATATTTCACTCAGATCTTTCTTGCAAACAATTGACTGGATTGTTTGTCACTTTATGGCTGGCTTTATAGGGGGGTTTTAAGGAGAGAAAACTCAACTGGACATGATTGCTCAATCTGAAAGTCTTTTGATGTTCTATATGTTTTGTTGCATGCACAGGGAAATATGGTTTTAGAAAACAAATAGGTCTAGCAGTCACCTGTTCGTACAGGCGTTCGGTTTGTAGACAACTCCAGGTTGCTTACTTATAATGTAGGCCATAAGAGCTACTTTTAACGTGTATTTACCTGTACAATTTTAATGTGTGGACATTGGTCCGTTGTTTTATTGCGTTTTTATGGTTTTAAGTAAATGTAAGTCGCCCCGAGCCTATCGGAGGGGGCAACTAACAAATCGAAATAAATAAATAAATAAGAAGGCTGTATTTTTAAATATATATATATAATTTCTTACCATTATATGAATTATACGAATTGTCAGTACTTTCTATAGAGTGCCCCATTTCTATGGAAATTGATATAGTATTTCTGGTAGAAATATTCAGAGATAATTTCTCTTATCCATGGTGCATAAAGCCTAAGTTGATATTTTCACGAACATAATTGTGTGAATTATTGTAATGTCATCAACGTCATCATCATCATAATCACTATTTGATAAGCAACAAGATTAGTACACAGCAAACAAGATCACCATGCTGGCTTTTGTATTGGACTGTATGATGTATCTGTGATAATGCATGCAGATCCAAGTAGGATGGCCTTTTGCAGCTGACAGAAGGTGATTTTTGTCATTGCCGAGTGTTTTTAAGTGCAGGCCAAGGTCTTTAGGCACTGCACGCAGTCTGCTGATCACCACTGGGACCACCTTTACTGGCTTATGCCAGTCTTTACAATTCAATCTTTAAATCTTCATACCATGTCAGCTTTCCCAGTTGCTTCTCGCAATTCTGCTGTTACCTGGGTTGCAACATCGATGAGCCATACTTGATTTTTTTCCATGATCATGAGGTCAGGCATATTGTGCTCCAAATCTCTGTCAGTCTGAATTCAGAAGTCCCAGAGTAGTTCAACGTGTTCATTTTCTGTAACTTTTTCAGGCTTGTAATTCTACCAGTTCTTTGTCACAGGCAGATAGTATTTGTGGTACAAATTCCAATGGATCATCTGAACAATGGTATTATGCCTCTACTTGTAGTTAGCCTGTGCAGTCTTCTTGCAGTCTTCTTGAGTTTGTGGTCCATTGTTTTGCCTGCTTCCTTACAGAGTCTGCACTTGGAATCTTTCATCGACTTTTCAATTCTGGCTTCGATGGAATTTGTTCTAACTGCTTGTTTTTGGGCTGCAAGAATCAGACCCTTTGTCACTTTTTTCAAAGTTCCATTTGTGAGCCACATCCATGACTTTTTCCTTGTCAATTTTACTCTCTTTTTTTTCAGGAACTGTCCATGGAGAGCCTTCTTTTGCCAATTTTCTCTTCTGCTCTGCATTGTATATTTGTCTTTTGCACTTTTAGCAGTTTTCTGCTATTGACTTCCATCAATGTTGGTTCTTGACTGCCTTTCACATAATCTCCCAGTGCATGTTTCTCTTCTTCTACCGTTTGTTTCACTTGTATTATTATTATCATCCCACTTTTATCTCTTAATTCAGACACAAAGCAGCTCACAGCATTAAAAGACAATACAATTTAAACTTCATAGCACACAAATATTAAAATAGAATTAAACATAGAGGTTAATTAAAATAATGTAAACCACTTAAAAACAGTTAATACAGCACCCCCGTGGCTCACTCTTAAAAACCTTTCTTTTTAAAAAGCCTGCCAGAATAATAAAAAAGTTTTTAGCTTGTTATCAGAAGGACAACAGGGAGGAAAAGCATTATAGCTTCCCTGGGAAGGGAGTTCCAGAGTCAAGGGGCGGCCACTTTTAATGGTATGCAGTGCTGTTTTTAAGGTTTATGTAAAGTTTATATATAGTGTCAAAGGAATTGTAATATTTTTAATGTTACACGTTTAAAGCATTTATTTATACTTCTATTAATATATGTGTAATGTTTTTAATTTGCATTATGTTTCATATGTTATCAGCCACCTTGATAGCAGGATAAAGGCAGGATAGAAATAGATCGATAGATAATGCAGGGCAACTTCTTCTGATACTTTTTTCCTGACCACTTGTGTCTTGAATATCCCCTCTCTGAAATTCAATTCATTCCTCGGTGCTCATTGTAGTTTGTTCACCAACCAAAGAGGAAAATGGGATATTGAAGCTAACATACTAAGGACTTTAGACACAATCCCTTTAATGCAGTGTTTCTCAACATGGGGATCAGGACCCTTGGAGGGTTTCCAGGGGGTGTCAGAGGGGTTGCCAAAGACCATCAGAAAACACATATTTCTGATTGTCTTAGGAACTCCTTTAGTAGAAAAGTCTGAAGATCTTTCCGCCTGTCCTCCAACTCCCATATGCCAAAGTCAATCACCTCCCCAACCCTGCCTGTATTCACAGTTGGCCACGTTGGGTCTGTGTACCCAGTTTGCTTCAGATCCATCATCAATGGGGGTCGCAGGGTTCTATGGATAAAGGGAGAACTACAATCACCATCATGTTGGGTCAGTGCCATCCCCCAAACCCCAGCAGTATTCAAAGTTGGTCATATTGGGTATTTGTGCCAAGTTTGGTCCAGACCCATCAGTTAGGTGCACACCGCTCTGTTGATGTGGGTGAACTATAACTCCCAACCTCTGAGGTCAGTCCCATCAAAACCCCACCAGTATTCAAAGTTTGGCATGTTGAGTATGTGTGGCAAGTTTACTAGTTCCATCACCAGTTTAGTACAAAGTGCTCTTTGTGTATTGGTGAACTACAACTCCCAGAATTCAAAAGCAGCCCCGCCCCCAACCTCACCAGTCCCACCAGTATTCAATGTTGGCCATGTAGGTAGCGTGCCATGCTTGGTGCTGGGATCACAGTGCTCTTTGATTGTAGGTTAAATATAAATCCCAGGACCTACAACTCCCAAATGACAAAATCAATCCTCCCCAACCCCATTAGTATTCAAATTTTGGTATATTGAGTTATTTGTGCCAAATTTGGTCCAGATTCATTGTTGTTTGGGTTCACAGTGCTCTCCGGATGTAGGTGAAGTACGTCTCTCCTAAATCACTGTCAATTCCTCCCAAATCTCTCCAATATTTTCTGTTGGTCATGGGGGTTCTGTGTGGGAAATTCTATTGATGGTGGGGTTCAGAATGCTCTTTGATTGTAGGTGAACTATTTATTTATTTATTTATTTATTTATCGTGTCAGGAGCAAACCGAAACAGTTGTATTGCATTAAAAACAAACAAACAAAATGCAAAGTTTGCAGACTTGGTATTCTATTAAATGTCCTTTGACCAGTAGTTAACCCCTTGCAGTGCCTCTGGTGTTGCTGCAAGAAGGTCCTCCATTGTGCATGTGTCAGGGATCAGGTTGCATTGCAGTAGGTAGTCTGTGGATTCCACTTTGTAGCCCCATTTCTTAAGGTTGGTTCTGCATCTCGTGGTGTCAGAGCACAGTCTGTTCAGTGCCTTCCAAGTCACCCAGTTTTCTGTGTGCCCAGGAGGGAATTTCTCATTTGGTATCAGCCATTGATTGATGTTCTGGGTTTGAGCCTGCCACTTTTGGACTCTCACTTGCTGAAGTGTTCCAGCGAGTGTCTCAGTAGATCTTAGAAAGCTATTTCTTGATTTAAGTCATTGGCGTGCTGGCTGATACGCAAACAGGGGGTGGGCTGGAGATGTCAATGCCTTGGTCCTTTCACTATTGGTTGCTACTCCACGGCGGATGTCAGGTGGTGCAATACTGGCTAAACAGTGTAATTTCTCCAGTGGTGTAGGGTGCAGACACCCCGTGGTAGTGCGGCATGTCTCATTAAGAGCCACATCCACTGTTTTAGCTTGGTGAGATGTGTTCCACACTGGGCATGCATACTCAGTAGCAGAGTAGCATAGCACAAGGGCAGATGTCTTCATTGTATCTGGTTGTGATCCCCAGGTTGTGCCAGACAGCTTTCATATGATATTGTTTCTAGCGCCCACTTTTTGCTTGATATTCAGGCAGTGCTTCTTGTATGTCAGAGCATGGTCCAGGGTAACTCCAGGCAAAATCTCAGCAACTACAACCCCCAAATGTCAAGGTCTATTTTCCCCAAACTCTGCCAGTGTTCACATTTGGGCATATTGAATATTTTTGCCCAGTTTAGTCCAGATCCATCATTGTTTGAGTCCACCATGTTCTCTGGAGGTAGGTTGACTACAACTCCCAAACTCAAGGTCAGTGCCCACTAAAACCTTCCAGTAGTTTCTGTTGGTCATGGGAGTTCTGTGTGCCAAGTTTGGTTCAATTCCATCATTGGTGTTCAGAATGCTCTTTGATTGTAGGTTAACTATAAATCCCAGCAACTGCAACTCACAAATGACAAAATCAATCCCCCCGAAACCCACCAGTAATCAAATTTGGGCGTATTGGGTATTTGTGCCAAATTTGGTCCAGTGAATTAAAATATATCCTGCATATCAGATATTTACATTACGATACATAACAGTAGCAAAATTACAGTTATGAAGTATCAATGATATAATGTTATGGTTGGGGGTCACCACAACATGAGGAACTGTATTAAGGGGCTGTGGCATTAGGAAGGTTGAGAACCACTGCTTTCATGCTAACAGCCTAATAATAATAATAACAACAACAATAATAATAATCGTTATACTCCACCACCATCTCCCCAATGAGGACTCAGAGTGGCTTACATGAGGCCAAGCCCAAACAACAAATTACAATAAAATCAAAATCAAAACACCGGCAGCAACACAGTAAAATACAAACATATAAATAAAAAGAACAATATACAAATGTAATATCCAAAGTCACAATGACAAAGCGGGCCACATGTACAAGATAAAATGTTAAAAACTCAGGGTGAAATAACAGGAGTAGATTATTTGCTAGGGAGAGCTTGTATAAACACGAATTGTAAAGGGCCTTCATATAAAGGGGGGGGAGTATACTCCAGAGACAGGAGCATTGAGGGGAGCAATAGTATAAGGTTATGTGGCTACTCTCCAAAGGTGCAGCGGAAAAGCCAGGTTTTAAGGTGCTTTTTAAAGGTTTCTAAGGCGGGGGCTTTCGTAATCTCTTAAAGCAATGAGTTCCAGAGTCGGGGGGCCACAGAGGAGAAGGCTCTCTCCAACAGTGCACTAAGATTATCACTGTGCCCAGTGATGGCAGAATGACATAATGCTGGTGAGAGGACTGCAAAGTCAACTCCCCTGTGAATTTGGGCATAAATACAGAACCTAATTTTTTTTATTTAAAAGCAAAAAAATGAGATTCCGTTACAAGAAGGCACCCTTGTTTGAAACACTAGCGAAAAACAGGGTTCGTTCAAGGTTTAGCAATATTGAGTATTTGCTGGAGTCCCAAGACATGCAAACATCCACTCACTCTCCTTCCTCCTTAGTACTGGTGTTACCATTCTGCACACAGCTCATAAATGGTAATGTGAGATGATGCTTAATTACATAACACCCCTTTCAGCTCAATGAGGCGGATTGGAGTTTGCTAGTTCAACAGCTCAAAGGTTCCAAAACTGGTCCTAGGAAAGGCATAACATCTGTTTTTAACATATCAGCTAATGAAAATGTGTCTCAAGATCAAAATACAGGATGACCCAATTCCGTTACTGTGAAGCTCCTTTCCATTTGGGTGAGGTTTTGTTGAGCTGCGTAGCAATCAAGCAGCAGCCGCCTGCTGAATAGACAGCATAGGCTTTATTGTATTGTATTTTCATTTAATGGAGTAGCAATTTCTCTGCTCCTACAAGCAGTGCTGGTTTTGGCATATAATAAATTACTGTTATTACTAGACTATAAGACCTATTAGTGAGCTGGTTTAAAAAGCCATCCTATTTACACAGCTGTTTAACTGCCTGTTGTGTCATGGCTTCTGTTAGGTGAAAATTATGCCTCTGTGTTGAAAGGGGCACAGAAGAAGTCAATGATTAAATACATAATTAGAGGTTTCACATTAAATCCTGTCATTTCAGTGACTCACAACCTCCTTTATTATGTCTAAGTGATATATATTAATGTTGAACAGCTAACGTCTATAATCTTTGTCTTAAAACACAGCTTATAGGTCTATTGTGCGGAAACCCAGCAGGTAGGCTGGAAGGGTGTGAAAGCCTATTATTTTTGTTTTCAGTTACAGCACATAGGTATACTATGTCATAATTCAGCAGGTTGACTAGCGAGTTGGCCCTTTGTAGCAAGGGACAAGGGGAAATAAGACTATTTGAATTTTCTCTGTATAACACACACTGTCTAAACTTTTCATTTCCTCCAAAAGGGAGATCATGGGATTTTCAACATATTGAGGTCAAATCAATCAGGTTTTCTGTGGACACAAAAATAAAAGTAAAATATAGTTGTATCAAAACAAGATTTCATATAGAAACAGTACAATCAAGACAATGCATATCAACAAATATATGATGAATCAAACAAGATACCCTTTGGGGGGAGATGGGGGAGGGGTAAAAGTGCATGAAATAATAATACCTGCCTCTCTCATCCAATAAAACAATCCATTTCTGCAAATCAGTCTTAACTTTGGTGTTTCATGCCTCAAGGGGGGCAGGTGCAAGTAGGAAAATAGGTTGTTATATGGACTCCTGAGCAGAGTAAAAAGTCCTGGGAAAACTGGCAAAGTTCCTGTGAGGTACTACTAGTAGGGTTTATGAGGTAAAGAAGGATAGGCAGGACAACATGGGGGTATTTTGCTCTACAGTGCCAGGTACGTTTAGCTTATATAAAATATCTGGAAATCTAGAGTCTTCACTGTACTAAATAATACTGAAGAAAATCCTCCCTTTAATTTTTTTTCAAAAAAAGCAAAGCCAATATTTTTAATAAGGCACTGTTCTAATAAGCATGTTATATGTAAAGTAATAGTTTGTTTTCCAAAAAACAGCACATATCTACCACCTGCTGTTGCTTATGGAAAAAAATCTATGGAGAATGAACTTGAAGAGAACACAAAGGTAGAAAAATAGTTATTCTGCTTGTCTTCTTTCTTTGTGAATGATCTGATATCAGAACCATTTTCTCTTATCCACCCCAGATGTGAGGGCTTAGAATAAAAAAACAATACTCAAAATATGTATATATATTTTTTCTACTCAAGACCTCTTTCTGCCCAATAAAAATGTATATGAAATGTATATACAGTATAAGTATATAACATAGGTATAAAATCAAACACACATTTTTACTAAATCAGCAAGGCTTGCTAAATAGGCTGATTTTCTTTTTTGTATCATACAGCTGAAGCATTATCTGCAGAGTCCACTGTGAACACTTTGTTGTTGCTAATAGATTTGTTTAAATGGGTGGCATTCATAAACCTTTTACTGTTATCAAATTTTTCATAACCCCAACACTGATCTAACAAGACCTCATTTTGGATTGGGACCCACAGTTTGAGATTAGTGGACTATTCAATATTACTTTTACTTACAATACTACTGTTCACAGCAAATTGTGCAATCATACTCAATGAATCCTTGCAGCTTGTTATTTGTCAACCTATAGGGTATTATAGGGTTCTTTCCTAAGCACTATATGTTTCAAAAAATTCTGCATAATTTGACAAAGGAATATTGGAAATGCTTATAAAATATACTCATTTAAAAAACTATTGAGAGGAGGTTTGAGAAGACCAGAGACAGAATCACAATTCAAAATAATCTTGTTATAGTGTGAAACTAGGCTAAAAGAAGACCTAATTAGACAGATTTATATGTGAAAATGAACTTGCTTTCATCTTCTTGAATCTTATATCCCACTCCCTCATAGAGCCTATATCTAATAATAAAATAAACAAAAAGTCCACTTTCCCCAAAAAGACAGTTCAATATTTACATGCATTACATAACCTGGAATTGTTTCCTCATGCATCCACAGCTGTTAAAGTTTCTTCTTCATGGTATCTATGAAATACACACCTTACGGTAGTTCTCCTGCGCCTGCGCAGTAAGCTCCAGAATCGTCTTGAAAGCTTTAGCTCTTTAAGATTATGGCCCCAGCCAGCCTCCCCAGATGATATAAGCAGAGGCCGGGGCTGTAGCCTCAGTTCCTTTTGTCCGTGCCTATCAGCAAGCAATTTAAATCGCTCTTACAAATAGATTAGCTTCAATGGATTTTCGACCTAGGACCTACTTGACTCTCTAATCATCACCCTACAGATTTGTTGACCACGGACTGTACGACTAAGGCCAGTTATGTCTTCTTTGCCTAAAAATGTTCTTCTTGTGCAGCTGCTTTGCCAGCATCAGACAAACACACTATGTGTTTAATATGTTTGGGATAGGGCCATAAGGTGAATGCCTGTGAAATTTGCCTGGCTCTTACACCCCAGACCAGGAGAAATAGAGCAGGGCATTTGTAAGCCTTACTATGTGAGCAAGCCCTTTTGCCAGAGGCTAACCCCAGGAAGAGAGATGGCCCCACAGGCCAGGCGCCAGCAATGTCTTCTCCAGGTGGGCTACAGCCACCACCAGCGGAACGGGCTAAGTCTGCCCCAGCAGCAACAAAAAACTTACCTGCAGAAGGCAAAGAAGAAGACTGCATCGGCTGGGCACGCTCCTACGCCACCTCTTCTCTCAGCTGACATGGAAGGAGATGACTCCTTAGGCCAGTGGCTCTCAACCTGTGAGTTCCCAGATGTTTTAAGCCTTCAACTCCCAGAAATCCTAACAGCTGGTAAACTGGCTAGGATTTCTGGGAGTTGTAGGCTAAAAACATCTGGGGACCCCAGTTGAGAACCACTGCCTTAGGCCCACCACAGTACATTTTTCTTCTGGAGGCCAGGCTTATTCCTTTGCACCACAGCATGCTGATGCCTGTGAGGATTACCCATCTATTAGTGTGGGCCATATGCCTTTCTACAATGATCCACAACACTTAGCTGCTGTTCTTTTGCCTTCTCCATGGCATGATGCTTCAGATGTATCTATGGATGCTTTTGACGAACCAGTGCAAGCAATGGAACCTGATTCTCATTGTACAGAGGAATCTCAAAATTTCTCCTTTGTGGTGTCTGGTGAAATAAGCACATGTGATAGTTGATGCACCTGTGCAGCAATCACTGGAAACCTCTGAAAAGCTGAAAAGGCTTGTGGCTGCAGCCCCATCCCTCTTCCCCATGAGGCATATATGCTGTAGGAGGGGCTGTAGGTCCAGTTCCTTTTTTCCAGCCACCCTTGCAGCAGTTCTTCAGAACCTCTCTGAATTTTATAAACTTACCTTACGACTTGGACTGTTTTTTTGGATTACTCTTCTCTCTCCAACCCTGACTTCAGATTGGTATTGTTGACTACTCTTTTGTCTCATCCCTAAATTGATTATGGCTTCTAATGTAGTTTCTAGGAAATGTGCTTCTTGTGGCGAGAAGCTCCCTGATACAGATAGCCATGCTTTGTGTCTTCTGTGTTTAGGAGAAACACATTCTCTGAAGTCCTGCTCTGCCTGCAAGGCATTTACGCCATAGGCAAGGAAAAGCCGGGAGCGGCAACTGAAGGCTCTCCTTTGTAAAAGGGCTCTATTGCCTTCTACTTCTGATGGATGCCAGGCGGCGTGGAAGCCCCCTGGACCCTCACAGGGCCAGGACAGTGCTCAACCAGCCTCCGCTTCTACAAAGCAAAAAGGCTCCAAAGATAGAATCCCCTCACCTGTGGAAAAAGAGGGAAAGAAACTTCAGAAGACACGCGGTGTTCTTGGCGTTCTCCATCACCGCCATTCCTTGCCGCCTCGCCAGTTACTCCTCCCGCCGTCACCTCAGCCTCCTAGTTTGGAGCATGCAGTGCAGCCGGCGCTACCTTCCTCGCCATCCCAGACTCCCCCACGAGAGCAGCTGGGGCAACCACGATGTATACTTCCGGCTTTGGCCGGAAGTGGAGGTGGGGCTTTGCTTTCTCCTCCGCAACTGATGCCACAGCCCTTGGAGGAGCTGTGGGCTGGCTCAAGCCGGCGGAGTAATGTGGCTCTGAGTGGGCTCTTTTCCTGCCAGCTGCCCCATTGCCAAGGGAAGAGCGCAGGTCATGCAGATCTCCCTCTTACCAGTCCTTGCTCTCCAGGACCACATGGCGCTCCAGATCTGGGAGCCACTCGCCATCTTGAGGCTCTTGGCACGGTTGTAGCCCAGACCCATATGGATACAGTGCTCTCCACTACGCCAACACCAGCCCTATGCTGCCAGTGTAACTGCCAGATCAGAGGGTTATCAACTGGATAAACAGCATGGCTTGTGTTACTCTCCAGGTGGGAGAGCATACTGCCTTGCTCCACTTCAGGAGTCTTAACTTAAAGCTGCAGTAATCCCACAAGCTCTTGCCCAAGTGGTGCCCCCACTGCAAGACCCTCCAGCAAGATCCTCCAGATGAGGCTTGTTCTGCCTCGGAGTCAGGGTCCTCCATGGATATGCCTATGACCCCAGAGCCTGGAGACACCTTCCCAGCACTACCTTCAGGTGACGCTTTTGTGTTTTCAGCTTTGATTATTCGTATGTCAAAGGCACTGAATCTTTCCACAAAGAAGGGGCAGGACCCAGTAGAGGATCCCATGTTTCCCCCTGATGCGCAGGTTTAGCAGCCATTGGCTTCTACAACCTTACCAGCTCTTCCATACTTGCTCCAGCTTACTATGAATCCTGACCAGGCCCTGTCAGCGGTGCCAGCAGTTTCTAGAAGATGGGACGCACGCTACCGCATCGATCTTGCATTTGCAGATTGGGTAGCACGACCGCCCAAACCTAACTCTGTGGTGGTGAACATGGCCAAGTGCAAGCATTCCCATAAGACTCAGCCCACCCCTCCAGATAAAGAGAGAACAAAGGGGTGGAAAGTGAGAGTTCTCATGGAAATTATGTGGTTTTGTCTCTCAGGGGAGTCATTGTTTCCCTGCCAGCCAGCTGTGTTGCAGACTTTTTAAAGTGCTTCAGCACTAGGAATATCCACATTTTCCAATCATCTTTTTGAGTCTTGCATGGGATGTGCTTTGATACTGGCAGTGATTTTTAAATGCATCTGGCTTATTCTGTAAAAATGTGGTGATTTTTAAATTGCACGTTTCTGGTTTAAATATCTATCTATCTACTGAAGCAAACATTGAGGGGTAGGTTTTGTGGACACCCAATTCTCAAGCCAGTTTCAATCTGCATTATAGTGTCTGTATAATCCCACTATATTCTGCATCGATCATGCCTAATATAGAGTACTGCATCCAGTTTTAGATGCCTCGTTTAAAGAAAGATACAGGCAAGTTGAAGTGAGTTCAGAAAAAGAACAAGTGTTGTCCAAAATTTTGGAGGTTCATTTCTGATGTGCTTGTTCCAGTCTATTCCAATACAGACATACAGAGATTAAGGGCAGCATCAGAAATTGTTTATTGCTTCATTGACCAAAGTAGGAAGAAATACACCCCCACCCCCCCACCCCCAAGGGAGAAGGTGGGATAGAAACGCATGAAATAAATAAATACTAAATCTGACATAATCCATAGTTACAGGCATGGACAGTTTAGACATTTGAAAGAATACATTGCTATATTTGGTCCAAGATACAACCCACAGTCTTTTTGGTCAACAGTACATTAATTGTTGAAATAATAGGCATCACTCTGATTGGTACAAATTACAATCTGCATTCCAGCCCGCACCACAGAAAGGACACCATCATCCCCATGTCAGCATAGGCAAATCTGTGCTTAAGTCCGTTCAGCAGTTCACCTACCTGGGAAGCATCATCTCTTCAGACACCAAGATTGATAAAGAGATAGATCACAGATTAGCAAAGGCATATAGTGCATTTGGAAGGCTTCACAAAAGTTTCTGGAGGAACAAGCATCTGAGGCAAAGCACAGAGCTACTGTACTGTCTTTATTTATTTATTATTTATTTATTTATTAAATTCGACTTGCTATACCGCTCTCTCTGGTGCCCAGAGCGGTTTATGGGTCTGAAGCATGGGTCACCCCTGAAACATGGGTCACCTATCACCAACACCTACGACTCCTCGAACACTTTCATCAGTGCTGACTTTGCTCAATCCTGAATGTACACTGCACCAACTATGTGACGTATGTTGCTATCCTTGAGTAAGCAGAGATCACCAGCACTGAGGCCATGCTATTGAAAACTCAGCTGCGCTGGGCAGGGCACATCTCTAGGATGGAGGACCACTGCCTCCCAAAGATACTACTCTATGGTGAACTTGCCACAGGTCAGCGCAAGAGAGGCGCCCCAAAAAAGAGATATAAGGACTCTCTGAAACAACATCTCAGTCTCGGCCAGATTGATCACCAACAATGGTCCATCCTGGCCTCACATCAGGAGGCATGGAGACGCACTATCCATAATGCTGCAGCCTCTTTCAAGAAGACACGCCAAACGGGTCTCGAAGAGAAACTACAACGCAGAACAAACCGCAACTTGGAAACAACATAACCCAAGGAGGCTTTCTGCTGTGCTTTCTGCAACCGGACTTGCCTATCTTGGATTGGCCTTTTCAGTCATCAACGCGCTTGTAAAAAGCATGGGATGAGTCCTTCCTAAGAATCTTCATTCACTAAGTCATGCCAGAGAATACATTAATTGTTGAAATAATAGGCATCACTCTAATTGGTACAAATTACAATCCGCAGTCTTATTGGTGTAAAGTGTGTGGTGGGAAACGTAATAAGACCTTTCATTGGTGGAATTTTTGAGTCTACCTTCTCTATCCACCCCACTCCTTTCTGACAGTGGGAGTGCCTTGAGCTACAAGGAGAGGCAGATAAGAAATAAAATTATTATTATTTACTATTATTATTACTATTATGTGGAGGTGGATGAAAAGGAGAAGATGGCAGTGCTGCGTGGCTTCCTGCTTCCAAAACTGAACAGAGTAACTCGAGGTCATTCCTAAACTTGAACACTTTAGACAACACGAGGATGCAGCAAATCATGGAGAACATAAAATAAAAGGTTGAAGGAACTGGGCATGTTCAACTTGGTGAACAGAAGACTGAGGAGTGATGTGATTGCACTCTTTCAATACCTCAGGGGCTGCCACAAAGGGATGGTGCAGATTTGTTTTTTCCTGCATGAGTGAACAGGACCAAATCTAATGATTTTATGCTCCGGGGATAGAGTTTAATTGAGCATTAGAAAGAATGCCTTGATCATAAGAGCAGTTCGGCAATGTAAGCAATTGCCTAGAAAGATGGTGAGGTCTTCTTCCCTGGATATTTTCCCAAAGAACGTATACAGCTACCTGCTTGGGATGCTTGAACTGAAGCCCCTGAATAGAACAAATGGTTGAACCCAATGGGCCATAGCCCTCTTCCAACTCTATTATTCTACATAAGAGCATAAGGGAGCTGTTGCCACATCTTAAATAATATGAGGATCCTCACAGTAGAAAGATCTGTATTGTTGGTGAATCTTTTTGTTTTAAGTCTGGGTTTTATAACAAATCAGTTACTATTGTTATAAGCAGATCTTATTAGTAAGAGTTTAGTAATTCTGGCAGATTTTGGATAGTTTTGAACAAACCAATCTGCTCTCTGCTTTTCAAAAGCAGTATCTATTATGGATTACTAGCTAGCTGGTGCAGTGCTTTGTAAAATCCAAACTAAGCCAATTTACGCTACAGAAATAGGGTGCTATGTTTCACTTTTAACTGTTCTGGGAACATCCTGTTTATTCCGGGTTCGTGTAGTTTATTGGGAACTAGAGCTCCCCGGCTAAGAATTTTAACATGCTAATCCCAGGATTCCATGGAATGTTGCCATGGCAATTGAAGTGGAACACAGCACTATATTTGTGTGGTGTGGATGGGCCCTAATGTTTTTGATCATTTTGAATAGTGCTATTTCCTTTTTCTTATTTCAGCTAAATTCTCTTCCTTTTCTACAGCAAGTAACATTCAACACAATGGTGGTCACCAAAGAATGATCTGAAGAAGTGGGTGAGGGGGCTGGTAAGTGGCTGGTTTTCTTTCTTATTTTTACCCCCATCACAACACTGAAATTTGAGAAGGGAAGGCCTAATTTTAATGTATAAGGCTTATAAGGAAATCATAACCAGAGCTTTCTTTTATTAATAAGGTGCTTTAAAAGTTAAACATTCAAGGATGTGATTTTTTTTCGGTACATGCTTGTAAGTTTGCCAGATATGCTAATATATAGCTGCCAGAACCCATGGTGCTGGCTGAAACCTCAGGACATTGCCATGCTCTTCTAGATATCCTGTAGGCCTGTTTCCGAACGGAAAAATGATTATCGGAAGTCGTTTTGGATGTCAATTTTGTTTTGGTTTCGGATGTGGACCACTTAAGATTTTTACAGAGGTGTTATCGGAATTGATTTGGATATATTCCGATAATCGGAAATATTCGGAACTAGCGTACGCAATTGCGCAATGTGCAAAACTCAGCAAAAGGGAGAGTCCAAACTATGGGGAATCCCTATTCTATTCCATCCATTGTTGAACGCAAGTAATGACAAAACTTGCACTGGTAGCAATATAAAGCACTGATACGGCCAGTGGGCTAATCAATAAAGACTTCCTTCCACTGTTAACACATTAGTAAACATTTTACATAATCAATTTTTAAAATGGGACATAATATTAAGAACATAGGCGACACTACCCCATTCGGTAACAAAAAAAAGGGGTGTGGTAGATCATTTACAACATCTAAGACTTGCAGGAAATCATTGCACACATATAAAACTGTTATGGAATGTTATGGTATGGTATTGTATGGTACTATTCAAACTTACATTACATAAATTCATGTAAACAGTTGGTTTTTTTCATAAGACATTATTTTCCTTTAATAATATCTCAGGTGGGATATTCACACACACACACACCCCACCCCGCCAGAAACGTAGTAATAATAAAAACAATTACTTAATTGTTTACGAAGCAAAGGATAGGTGGTTCGGTCGCAGTAGGAAGGCGAGCTGTCCTTCACCTATTACATCTATTACACCCCAGGGAGACAAAGTTTCCTCCCGAGGATTGTCCGTTGGCCTGTGTTTGGAAGGCCAGCGGCCCTCCCCGACCTCCTCCTCCTCCTATTACACCTTGGGGGGACAAAGTTTTCCCCCGAGGATTGCCCATTGGACCGCTGTAGGAAGACCAGGGGCCCTCCCCGACGTCTTCCTCCACCTATTACACTTCGGGGGGACAAAGTCTGCCCCCAAAGATTTCCCGTTGGCCTGCATTTGGAAGGCCGGTGGCCCTCCCCAACCTTCTCTACCTATTACACCTCGGGAGGACAAAATCTCCCCCCGAGGATTGCCCGTTGGACCGCTGTAGGAAGGCCAGCGGCCCTCCCCGACCTCCTCCTCTACCAATTACACCTGGGGGGGACAAAGTCTCCCCCTGATGATTACCCGTTGGACTGCATTTGGAAGGCCAGTGGCCCTCCCCGACCTCCACCACCTATTACACCTTGGGGGGATAAAGTCTCCCCCCGAGGATTTCCCTTTGGCCTGCGTTTGGAAGGCCAGCGGCCCTCAGTGACCTCCTCCACCTATTACACCTAGGGGGGGACAAAGTCTCCCCCTGATGATTGTCTTTGGCCTGCGTTTGGAAGGCCAGCGGCCCTCCTTGACCTCCTCCTCTACCAATTACAGCTCAGGGAAACAAAGTCTCCCCCCTGAGGATTTCTCGTTGGCCTGCATTTGGAAGGCCAGTGGCCCTCCCCGACCTCCTCCACCTATTATTTATTTTATTTATTATTTATTATTGCGATTTCTGCGCCGCCGACTCCCGAGGGCTTGCGGCAGCTCACAGGCAACTGGCTCAGCGCCAGAGGTAAACATAAAACATAGAGCACAAAAGATGTAGCCCAACTTAAAAACAAGCAATACAATTAAAACAGTTAAAACAATTAAAAGTAGCAGTTACACAGCAGAGGTAGCCGAAAAATCGACCGGGCATGTGTAAGGGCCTACTCCCCAGAGGCCTGCCTAAACAGGTAAGTTTTGCAGGCCCGTCTGAAGGGGAGTAGGTCCCTCAGGCCCTAGCCTCAGCCGGGAGGCGTTCCATAGCGTAGGAGCTATCACAGAGAACGCCCTCCGCGAGTAGATGTTAAACGCGCGAGCTTAGCAGATGGAACTGCCAACAAGTTGGCCTCTTCATACCGTAGTGATCTCGGTGGGCAATATAGGGCGAGACGGTTCCTCAGATACGCTGGCCCCAGGCCGTGGTTGGCCTTAAAGGTAAGAACCAGCACTTTGAAGGCGACCCGGTGCTCAATGGGCAGCCAGTGCAGATCCCGCAAGATTGGAGTTATTCGGCAACCTGCTGGAGCCCCAGACAGGAGCCGGGCGGCGGTGTTCTGCACCAGCTTGAGCTTCGGATCGACGACATAGGCAGGCCAACGTAGAGCGCATTACAGTAATCTAGCCTCGAGATGACCGTGGCTTGGATCACCGTGGCTAGGTCGTTCCGGGAGATAGGGGGCCAGCCTCGCCTGGCGGAGGTGAAAAAGGCAGCCTTGCTGGCCATGGGAGACCTGGGCCTCCATGGTCAGCTGGGAGTCCAAATGGACGCCCAGGCTTTTCACTGACGGGCGCTGGTTGTAGTGCCGCACCGTCCAGGGTCGGAAGCCGGGCACCCATCCGCCCGGCGGCCCAGCCACAAGATCTCCGTCGCCTCGGATTCACCTCAACCTACTGGCTCGCAGCCATCCAGTGACGGCTTCAAGGCAATGTTGGAAATTATCGGGACGGACTCCGGCCTGCCCTCCATCCTCAGAATGAGCTGAGTGTCATCAGCATATTGGTGACAGGTCAGCCCATAACTCCGCACCAGCTGTGCAAGCGGCTGCATGTAGATGTTAAATAACAGAGGGGAGAGAATGGCCCCTGAGGGACCCCGCACACTAATGGGGGAACCCTCGGAGACCACCCCGCCTCTCCTCACACGCTGAGACCGCTGGCGGAGAAAGGAGGCCAGCCATTTAAGGGCTGTCCCCTCACTCCGGCCATGGCCAGGCGGTGGGTCAAAAGATTGTGGTCGACCGTGTCAAACGCTGCCGTGAGGTCCAATAACACGAGCAGCGCAGACCCGCCTTGGTCGAGCTGGCAGCGGAGTTGGTCTGTGATGGAGACCAGGACCGTCTCCGTCCCATGCCCCGAACGGAAGCCGACTGGAAGGGGTCAAGCCATGTTGCATCATCCAAGAAGGACTGCAACTGCTCCATTACTGCCCTCTCAACCACCTTGCCCAGGCACGAAAGATTCGACACCGGGCGGTAGTTGGAGGGAACCGCAGGGTCCAATGCTGGTTTCTTCAGTAATGGAGCCACCACCGCCTCTTTCAAGCACTCTGGAAAACTCCTTGCTCAAGGGAGCTGTTAATGATATTCAACAGAGGTGCTGACGTAGCCCTCCAGGCAAGATCTAACAAGCCAGGAGGGGCACGGGTCGAGGAGCAGGTGGTAGGGCGAGCTGCAGTCACTATCTTGTCAACAGCATCTGCGTCCAGTGGCCGAAACCGGTCGAGGGTGGGCCGGCGGAGGGCCACGGGTCTCTAGCTCTCTCACTGTATCAACTGTGGCTGGGAGGTCCCAAGAGGCTCAGTATCTTGCCTGCAAAAGCTCTGGAAAGCACCGGCAGTGAGGGCCTGATCGCTATTTTTTGGGACAGTAGGGACCGTCGTCAAGGACCGAATCACCTTAAACAGTTGGGCCGGGCGTGAGCCTGCAGACGCTATCAAGGCAGAGAAGTGATCCTTTTTGGCTGCCTTGACAGCATGCTCATAAGTCTCCTTTAATAGCTTATAGGCTGATGCTGAGGCTTCGTCACACGGCTTCCGCCACTTGCGCTCAAGCCGTCTCCTTTCCCGCTTCATGGTCCTGAGGTTCCCTGTATACCAGGGGGACCGATGATTGCGGGCGGAGAGGGCGCCTAGGAGCAATCTCGTCGAGGGCTCTGGCCAGTGAGGTGTTCCAAGTCTGGACAAGCTCTTCGACTGAGACGCTGGTAGACTCCAGATCCCTTAGAGCATTCAGGAACCTATCAGGTTCCATAAGTCTCCTTGGGCGAACGAAAATCCGTTCGGCGCCCTTGCATGGGGAGGCGGTTGCTCAACCCGGATCCTTAGAGCACAGTGGTCCGACCATGGAACCTCTATTACGGAGGCTAGGGTCCACTTGAACCCCCTGCACTGAACACCAAGTCGAGGTGTGTCCGGCCGAGTGTGTGGGTCCTGAGTTACACAGGGAGAGGCCTAATGTCGCCATGGTCGAAATTAGGGTCCGCGACTGCAGATGGAGTGGAGGCTGCATCGGGCGTGGACATTGAAGTCCCCAGGACAATGAGTCTGGGGAACCTCAATGCCCACCTCCGTACAGTCTCCAGCAGCCGCCAGGCTCTCCGCCGGTGCGCTAGGCGCACGGTACACCAGCAGGATCGCCAGGCTCTCCAGGGGACTCCCACACTAGGCCGACACTTTCCAGCCCCGAGGTGACAAGTGCAGGGATCGCCTAAGGTGTAATCCATCTCGGGAGAGTATTGCCACCCCCTCCCTCGTTCTATTCTGGTGCGTGGCAACGTGGTCAGGGGACCACTTCTTGGAGGCAGATGGTGTCGCTCTCCTGCAACCAAGTCTCGGTGATGCAGAACATGTCCGCTGAGATCTTCGCAAAACTCCCCTGACAGTGGCGTCTTGTTTCAACAGAGCGCAAGGGCAACCAGCACCAGAGTGGAAGGTGGGAAAACTGGGTGTCTACCAACAGCGTGTCTGGGGATAGGACGCAGGTCAGAACCGGGTCAGGTCCGTCTGCGACTCGAACCGGTTCTCGCCGTAACGTTAGCATTGGGCCTGTGCCTACCGTACTCACCCTGCCCCGAGATCACTGGGATACTCAGCGGACCCACTTGGCGAAAGCTGGCTTGGGGTATCAGTTTCCGCACACCCCGTAAAGGGAAGCCTGCGAGGGTCTGGACATTCGTCGCCAATTCAATTGGCGACTCCCCTAGCCTCCAACCCCCCATTCCCAGCACAGGAAACTGATACCCGATCCTGGCCCAACACCCATGCCCCCCTGGTGGGGCCGTGGAGGCAGCTTGCCCGTTTGATTATTGGGGTGACCCTTCAGGCCCAATGATGAAATGACAGGCTGGTCGGACCGGCCAGTTCATGGGTCTGAGCTAAACGGTTCTCCTTCCGAGAGTAACCAGCCCCCAGAAGGTCCGTGCTCGAAAGGATCTTTTCCGAAAGTCGTGCTGACCCTCACTCTTCTGTGAGGGGGCTGGCTCACATCTCGGATAGCTGGTAAGTGCCGGACCGGCTCAGCGCTGGCCTGGGCTGTAGCTGGGGGCAAAGGGGGCAGTCTGCTGTTGGGACCCAGATCACAATTGGGGCCCCCGAGCTGCTGACTATCGTGAGGTCGAGTTCGCATCGGCTACAAAAGTAGCAGGCTGGATGGATGAAGTCGGCGAGGGCTGACGCGGGCGACTGCCAGCTCGTCACGTCTCTTCCTCAGCCGTCGGCGTCTTGCTTGGCCCAGGCGGCTTTTCGATGGGTTCTTCCGGCCATTGCCCAGCAACATGGGGCACTGGGAGGTAAGCTTAGCCGGCAGATCAGCGGGAAGACGGCCGACAAAGTCTCCCCCCGAGGATTGCCGTTGGCCTGCTTTTGGAAGCTTTCCCTGCCAGAGCACCTTGTTCTCTAATGTTACAGGAAAACATTGAGGTTTATTGGGATCCATCAGTCAGCTGAAAAGGCCACAGCCACCAAGAAAGATTACTGAAAACCAATGTAGATTGTACCTATGAACGCTAATCTATGTACTGTGTCCCACAAGGCCCTTCTTTCGACAAATGATAACAACACGGTCCTTCAGTTCTGTTTCTTTTAACTGTATGAACCATAACGTAGTAGTCGAGTCCACCTTATACACAGGGGTTAGGAGGCGCAAAGACAAACGTGAAAGGACTGTTAATGGATTGCGGACAGAGACACCATAACCCAGATTAATTGGTGAAATGCTTCTACTGGGAAAAGGGAAGACATGAGGTAGATGTCGCTTTTGCTAAAATATCTTTCCTTTCTTAGAATGCATTTTGCCCAAGATGATGTACCCCGGGCAGGCATGTAGCCAGGGGGGGGCTAAGGGGGCTTCAGCCCCCCCCCCCAAAATTCTCAGGGTGGTCCGCGAAAAGGCCTTACTGGTACATTATTTAAACTGTTATGTTTATTCATATCATGATCTGATCACCATGTTCATTATATCCCACATTAATGGGGTTATTGGGATAACAATACAAAAGGTTTGCTAGGGTAGACCCTCTTCCACCCAGTCTCGGCCCCCGGAACCAAACTCAGCCCCGAATCAAAATTCTGGCTATGGCCCTGACCCCGGGTATGGATGCCGGCATTAAAATTTAAGGAATGATGTGTGCAAAATATTTGGCTGTGAACACTAAACTATTTTTACCATACTTTTCTACAATTATTTTACCCAACCACTACAAGATTAGAAATTCAGTTTGGACCTATGTGTTCTGTGTTCTATTGTAACACGATTCTCTGTTTTGAGAAAGGGGAAATGGAATCGGGGTAGAGGTTCTGCTGTTATATGCGTACAAAACTGCCAGTTAAAGATAAACTGTTACTTATTAGCAAATCAAAGATTCCAGGAGCTCCGCACATCATGGGAAGCGCCTATTTAGAGCACAAAGTATAGCTCTGCACGAAAGGATGGTGATCCTGCCTTGATTAAAATAATGCAAAATAATTTTGAAAATAAGTTATCATTCATCATTACACCAGAGGGAAGAGTGGGGTACCTCACTCCTCACTCATTGCTGATAAATGTTTCAAGGATTGAGTATGCAATGCTGAAGTTTTAAAACACAACATTTATTAAGTCACAGCTGATCTCAAAGGGAATTTTGTGGTCTCAACAGTCAACATCTATGTCTGGGAACCCCAGGACAGGCAGGTTGACCTTCAAGAAGACCAGCTTCTCCACTGCAATGGGGTCCAACGAGCTGCGGTGCGGAGTGGAAACGTCTCCTGCCAGGCTGAAGACCCTCTCGCTCTGGACACTGGTGGACGGGCAGCTGAGGTATTTGCGGGCAACGTTTTCCAGATCAGTCCACCCCTGGCAGGAACGCGCTGACCAGTAGGCCAGAAGATCACAGGAGAAATCTTCCTGAGGTTCTTCAAAATAGCGTTTCACATAAGACTCTGCCAAGTCAACCGTGCCTGCATGTGCAGCCGAGGATGTTTTGTCCTTTGACAGCGAGGCAAAAGCCACCTTCATGAAACGTTCCGGTGATGGCTTTTCCAACCTGGGTTCCTTCTATGCTCTATGCTGTGCCAAGATGTTTGATTGTGATTCGGCAATGACTCCTCCACTGGGTTCCCCCTGTGAAGCGGATGTTCCGGCTACATCAGGATGGTCCCCAACCCTACAATGGAATGCCTCTCTCACCAGCGTTGTAAGCTCAGTCTTCCACCTCGTACACTCCTGATCGCTAATTCATTCATTCATTCATTTATTCGATTTATATACCGCCACTCCCCAAGGCTCGGGGCGGTTTACAAATAAAGGAGATAAGAAATACAATTTAAAAACTGTTTCAATTTAAAATTCCATTATAATTCGAAAGCTTGCCGGAACAAGTGGGTTTTGCAAGCCTTCCAGAAGGCTCCCAAGTCGCGCAGTGCTCGGGTCTCAGGAGGAAGAGCATTCCAGAGTGTAGGGGCAATGATCGTAAAAGCCCTTTGCTTGGTAGCTGTCAGGCGATAACTCTTTCGGACAGGGATTTCTAAGAGATCTTGATCTTCAGAACGTAGTGATCTCTGGGGTTTATATGGGATAAGGCGATCCCTCAAGTACACTGGCCCCAGACCATATAAGGCCTTGAAAGTAAGAACTAACACTTTATTTATTTATTTATTTATTTATTTATTTATTAACTTCGATTTAGTATACCGCTCACTCCGAAGCTCAGAGCGGTTTACAAAGGAAGCATGAGCACCAGAAATAATAAGCAATTAAACAGTTAAACACATTAAAACATCAAAACAGCTAAAACATATTAAGAACACAAGCCCTCAATAGAGGCTGGGGGCAAGATAAGAGTCTAGGTGGCCCTAGGTGGCACGGCGCACAGTACAGTTGAACTAAGGGCCAAACGCCTTCCTGAAGAGCCAAGTCTTCAAGGCCTTAGGGAAGGGCAGGAGAGCACGGATGGCACGGATCTCCTCCGGGAGGCCGTTCAGAGACTTAGGGGCAGCTACGGAGAAAGCCCTCCGCCGTGTAGTGGCCAGTCTGCAGGTTCGGAGGGAAGGGACCTCAAGGAGGTTGAGCTCCTCAGAGCGCAGTGATCTCGCAGGCACATAAGGGGTAAGTCGCTCCCTCAGGTACACTGGCCCCAAACCATAGATGGCCTTGAAAGTAAGAACTAACACCTTGAAGAGGACCCGAATTCGATCGGAGAAGCCAGTGCAGCTCGCGCAAGAGTGGGTCGTCGGTCAGATCTTGCAGCACCCAGGAGGAGACGAGCTGCAGCATGCTGCACTAGCTTAAGCTTCCGGATCATCGACAAGGGAAGGCCAATGTAGAGTGCATTACAGTAATCGAGCCTCGAGATGACTGTGGCTTGGATCACTGTAGCAAGGTCGCGTTGGGAGAGGTAGGGAGCCAGGCGCTTAGCCAACCGTAGGTGGTAGAATGCTGTCCTGCAGGTGCAGCCAATCTGCTCCTCAAGGCAAAGATGGAAATTATCGGGTACAGAGACTGCCCCAGGGTCCAACCTCAGAATGAGCTGGGTATCATCAGCGTACTGATGACACTCCAGCCCAAAACTCCGCACCAGTAGGGCGAGTGGTCACATATAGAGGTTAAATACCAGCGGGGAGCGGAGGGCCCCCTGAGGGACCCTGCAACTCAGCGGGGAGCCTCCGGAGACCACCCCCCCACTTCACTCGCTGCTGACGGCGTTGGAGGAAGGAGGACAGCCAGTTGAGGGCTGTCCCCCTCACCCCCGCCACCGCCAGGCGGTGTATCAAAGTT
>JARBWK010000008.1:86927814-86971907 GCA_030556195.1 Anolis apletophallus | reverse complement strand
TTGCCTAGAAAGATGGTGAGGTCTTCTTCCCTGGATATTTTCCCAAAGAACGTATACAGCTACCTGCTTGGGATGCTTGAACTGAAGCCCCTGAATAGAACAAATGGTTGGACCAATGGGCCATAGCCCTCTTCCAACTCTATTATTCTACATAAGAGCATAAGGGAGCTGTTGCCACATCTTAAATAATATGAGGATCCTCACAGTAGAAAGATCTGTATTGTTGGTGAATCTTTTTGTTTTAAGTCTGGGTTTTATAACAAATCAGTTACTATTGTTATAAGCAGATCTTATTAGTAAGAGTTTAGTAATTCTGGCAGATTTTGGATAGTTTTGAACAAACCAATCTGCTCTCTGCTTTTCAAAAGCAGTATCTATTATGGATTACTAGCTAGCTGGTGCAGTGCTTTTGTAAAATCCAAACTAAGCCAATTTACGCTACAGAAATAGGGTGCTATGTTTCACTTTTAACTGTTCTGGGAACATCCTGTTTATTCCGGGTTCGTGTAGTTTATTGGGAACTAGAGCTCCCCGGCTAAGAATTCTAACATGCTAATTCCAGGATTCCATGGAATGTTGCCATGGCACTGAAGTGAACACAGCACTATATTTGTGTGGTGTGGATGGGCCCTAGTGTTTTTGATCATTTTGAAAGTGCTATATCCTTTTTCTTATTTCAGCTAAATTCTCTTCCTTTTCTACAGCAAGTAACATTCAACACAATGGTGGTCACCAAAGAATGATCTGAAGAAGTGGGTGAGGGGGCTGGTAAGTGGCTGGTTTTCTTTCTTATTTTTACCCCATCACAACACTGAAATTTGAGAAGGAAGGCCTAATTTTAATGTATAAGGCGTATAAGGAAATCATAACCAGAGCTTTCTTTTATTAATAAGGTGCTTTAAAAGTTAAACATTCAAGGATGTGATTTTTTTTGGTACGTGCTTGTAAGTTTGCCAGATATGCTAATATATAAGAGATTGTGAGCCATTATTTGTCCATAGGGGGTTGTAGACATTATTCAGTGGTAACTCACCTTCAAACTGATGGTACCTTGCCATCAAACTGGCAGTTGGCAGAAAAAGACAACTGTGTTTGGTCTCCCATACCCAGCGATGTGAATATGATGTTAGTAAAAGCAATATCTTATATCCATTGAAAAGCCATATAGCTGCCAGAACCCATGGTGCTGGCTGAAACCTCAGGACATTGCCATGCTCTTCTAGATATCCTGTAGGCCTGTTTCCGAATGGAAAAATGATTATCGGTAGTCGTTTTGGATGTCAATTTTGTTTTGGTTTCGGATGTGGACCACTTAGGATTTTTACAGAGGTGTTACCGGAATTGATTCGGATATATTCCGATAATCGGAAATATTCAGAACTAGCGTACGCAATTGCGCAATGTGCAAAACTCAGCAGAAGGGAGAGTCCAAACTATGGGGAATCCCTATTCTATTCCATCCATTGTTGAACGCAAGTAATGACAAAACTTGCACTGGTACCAATATAATGCACTGATACGGCCAGTGGGCTAATCAATAAAGACTTCCTTCCACTGTTAACACATTAGTAAACATTTTACATAATCAATTTTTAAAATGGAATATAAAATTAAGAGCATAGGTGACACTACCCCATCCGGTAACAAAAAAAGGGGTGTGGTAGATCATTTACAACATCTAAGACTTGCAGGAAATCATTCCACACATATAAAACTGTTATGGAATGTTATGGTATGGTATTGTATGGTACTATTCAAACTTACATTACATAAATTCATGTAAACAGTTGGTTTTTTTCGTAAGGCATTATTTTCCTTTAACAATATCTCAGGTGGGATATTCATCCCCCCCCCCCCCCGCCAGAAAAGTAGTAATAATAAAAACAATTACTTAATTGTTTACGAAGCAAATGATAGGTGGTTCGGTCGCAGTAGGAAGGCGATGTAGCAACTCAGCCCCCACCCCAGCCAGGGGGGGGCAGGAGGTCAATCAGCCCCCACCCCAGGCGGGGGGGGGGGTCGGGATCGGCCCCCGGGGTGCCGATTGCTTTGGATCCAGATGAAGGTGATGCAGGGGATGATGGGGCTGTATCACCAACGGATAGCTTGCAATGGGAAGACACCTGGCCGGAGGCTTATTCTGATGACGAAGGCTCTCCTGATTCCGGATCTGATACGGAATATGAGAGACCAGGAGGTTTCGGTTCTCAGGAGGGGTTGCTTTCACCAGATGCGACGGAGGACATGGAAGCCGAGGCCGAGGCACTTTCCCAGGAAGATAACGGCGCAGATGGTGCCATTCCTGAGCGGAGATTCTACCGGAGGGGGAGTATTGTAGCCACAAGGAGAGATTGGAAACAAGGCCTGGAAAGGCGCTGGTCCCACAAAGGAGGGAATTAAGTAGTCACTCGGGGGGAAAGTTCCTCAGTTTGGAGGCCACGTCTGAACTGGAGAGATGTAGCAGTTTGCTGTCTTCCTGACGTGAGAGACTGGTTTGCCTTGCCAAGATCTGCCTTGGAACCCTGTTTATTCCATGAACTTTGGATTGCCTTGTATTACCACGGACTAAGTTGCCTTGCTTGATTCGCTTTGTTTTTATGGACCTTGCTTTTTGATCCTGCTTTTGAATACCTTGGACATTGATTGCTTATTACCTTGGCCTAATTGATCCTTTACGTTTTTGGACATTGCCTTCACACCTGATTTCCATATTACTTAATAAAAAGTTAATTGACCTTTGTCTCTGTGTGTGTAATTACGGGGCGGAGACAGGGCCTGCGTTGTGACAGACGAGCTGTCTTTCACCTATTACATCTATTACACCACGGGGAGACAAAGTTTCCTCCCAAGGACTGTCCGTTGGCCTGTGTTTGGAAGGCCAGCGGCCCTCCCCGACCTCCTCCTCCTATTACACCTTGGAGGGACAAAGTTTCCCCCCGAGGATTGCCCATTGGACCACTGTAGGAAGGCCAGGGGCCCTCCCTGACCTCCTCCTCCACCTATTACACCTCGGGGGGGACAAAGTCTGCCTCCAAAGATTTCCCGTTGGCCTGCGTTTGGAAGGCCGGCGGCCCTCCCCGACCTTCTCTACCTATTACATCTTGGGAGGACAAAGTCTCCCCCTGAGGATTGCCTGTTGGACCGCTGTAGGAAGACCAGTGGCCCTCCCCGACCTCCTCCTCTACCAATTACACCTGGGGGGCAGTCTCCCCCTGACTATTTCCTGTTGGCCTGCGTTTGGAAGGCCAATGGCCCTCCCCGACCTCCACCACCTATTATACCTCGAGGGACAAAGTTTTCCCCTGAGGATTTCCCGTTGGCCTGCGTTTGGAAGGCCAGCGGCCCTCCCTGACCTCCTCCACCTATTACACCTCGGAGGGGCAAAGCCCCCGAGTTGCCCGTTGGACCGCTGTAGGAAGGCCAGTGGCCTCCGCACCTCCTCCTCTGCCACTACCCTCGGAAACAAAGTCTCCCTCCGAGGATTTTCCGTTGGCCTGCGTCTGGAAGGCCAGCGGCCCTCCCCGACCTCCTCCACCTATTACACCTCAGGGGGACAAAGTCTTCCCCCTCCCCGAGGATTTCCCATTGGCCTGTGTTTGGAAGGCCAGTGGCCCTCCCCAACCTTCTCCACCTATTACACCTTGGGGGGATAAAGTCTCCCCCCAAGGATTTCCCTTTGGCCTGCATTTGGAAGGCCAGTGGCCCTCGGTGACCTCCTCCACCTATTACACCTAGGGGGGGGACAAAGTCTCTTCCCGATGATTGTCTTTGGCCTGCGTTTGGAAGGCCAGTGGCCCTCGCTGACCTCCTCCACCTATTACACCTTGGGAGGACAAAGTCTCCCCCTGATGATTGCCCATTGGACTGCTGTAGGAAAGCCAGTGGCCCTCCTCGACCTCCTCCTCTACCAATTACACCTCAGGGAAACAAAGTCTCCCCCGAGGATTTCTCGTTGGCCTGCGTTTGGAAGGCCGGCGGCCCTCCCCGACCTTCTCTACCTATTACATCTTGGGAGGACAAAGTCTCCCCCTGAGGATTGCCTGTTGGACCGCTGTAGGAAGACCAGTGGCCCTCCCCGACCTCCTCCTCTACCAATTACACCTGGGGGGCAGTCTCCCCCTGACTATTTCCTGTTGGCCTGCGTTTGGAAGGCCAATGGCCCTCCCCGACCTCCACCACCTATTATACCTCGAGGGACAAAGTTTTCCCCTGAGGATTTCCCGTTGGCCTGCGTTTGGAAGGCCAGCGGCCCTCCCTGACCTCCTCCACCTATTACACCTCGGAGGGGCAAAGCCCCCCCCCCCCCGAGGATTGCCCGTTGGACCGCTGTAGGAAGGCCAGTGGCCCTCCCGCACCTCCTCCTCTACCAATTACCCCTCGGGGAAACAAAGTCTCCCTCCGAGGATTTTCCGTTGGCCTGCGTCTGGAAGGCCAGCGGCCCTCCCCGACCTCCTCCACCTATTACACCTCAGGGGACAAAAGTCTTCCCCTCCCGAGGGATTTCCCATTGGCCTGTGTTTGGAAGGCCAGTGGCCCTCCCAACCTTCTCCACCTATTACACCTTGGGGGATAAAGTCTCCCCCAAGGATTTCCCTGGCCTGCATTTGGAAGGCCAGTGGCCCTCGGTGACCTCCTCCACCTATTACACCTAGGGGGGGGACAAAGTCTCTTCCCGATGATTGTCTTTGGCCTGCGTTTGGAAGGCCAGTGGCCCTCGCTGACCTCCTCCACCTATTACACCTTGGGAGGACAAAGTCTCCCCCTGATGATTGCCCATTGGACTGCTGTAGGAAAGCCAGTGGCCCTCCTCGACCTCCTCCTCTACCAATTACACCTCAGGGAAACAAAGTCTCCCCCGAGGATTTCTCGTTGGCCTGCATTTGGAAGGCCAGTGGCCCTCCCCAACCTCCTCCATCTATTATACCTCGGGGAGACAAAGTCTCCCCCCCCCCCCCCAGGATTGCCGTTGGCCTGCTTTTGGAAGCTTTCCCTGCCAGAGCACCTCGTTCTCTAATGTTACAGGAAAACATTGAGGTTTATTGGGATCCATCAGTCAGCTGAAAAGCCCACAGCCACCAAGAAAGATTACTGAAAACCAATGTAGATTGTACCTATGAACGCTAATCTATGTACTGTGTCCCACAAGGCCCATCTTTTGACAAATGATAACAACACGGTCCTTCAGTTCTGTTTCTTTTAACTGTATGAACCATAATGTAGTAGTCGAGTCCACCTTATACACAGGGGTTAGGAGGCGCAAAGACAAACGTGAAAGGACTTTTAATGGATTGCAGACAGAGACACCATAACCCAGATTGATTGGTGAAATGCTTCTACTGGGAAAAGGGAAGACATGAGGCAGATGTCGCTTTTGCAAAATATCTTTCCTTTCTTAGAACGCATTTTGCCCAAGATGATGTACCCCGGGTATGGATGCCGGCGTTAAAATTTAAGGAATGCTGTGTGCAAAATATTTGGCTGTGAACAGTAAACTATTTTTACCATACTTTTCTATAATTATTTTACCCAACCACTACGAGATTAGAAATTCAGTTTGGACCTATGTGTTATGTGTTCTATTGTAACACAATTCTCTGTTTTGAGAAAGGGGAAATTGAATCGGGGTAGAGGTTCTGCTGTTATATGCGTACAAAACTGCCAGTTAAAGATAAACTGTTACTTGTTAGCGAATCAAAGACTCCAGGAGCTCCGCACATCACGGGAAGTGCATATTTAGAGCACAAAGTATAACTCTGCACGAAAGGATGATGATCCTGCCTTGATTAAAATAATGCAAAATAATTTTGAAAATAAGTTATCATTCATCATTACACCAGAGGGAAGAGTGGGGTACCTCACTCCCCACTTGTTGTTGATAAATGTTTCAAGGATTGAGTATGCAATGCTGAAGTTTTAAAACACAACATTTATTAAGTCACAGCTGATCTCAAAGGGAATTTTGTGGTCTCAACAGTCAACATCTATGTCTGGGAACCCCAGGACAGGCAGGTTGACCTTCAAGAAGTCCAGCTTCTCCACTGCAATGGGGTCCAACGAGCTGCGGTGCAGAGTGGAAACGTCTCCTGCCAGGCTGAAGACCCTCTCGCTCTGAACACTGGTGGACGGGCAGCTGAGGTATTTGCGGGCAACGTTTGCCAGATCAGTCCACCCCTGGCAGGAACGCACTGACCAGTAGGCCAAAAGATCACAGGAGAAATCTTCCTGAGGTTCTTCAAAATAGCGTTTCACAGAAGATTCTGCCAAGTCAACCGTGCCTGCATGTGCAGCCGAGGATGTTTTGTCATTTGATAGCGAGGCAAAAGCCACCTTCATGAAACGTTCCGGTGATGGCTTTTCCAACCTGGGTTCCTTCTGTGCTCTATGCTGTGTCAAGATGTTTGATTGTGATTCGGCAATGACTCCTCCACTGGGTTCCCGCTGTGAAGTGGATGTTCCGGCTACATCAGGATGGTCCCCAACCCTACAATGGAATGCCTCTCTCACTAGCATTGTAAGCTCAGTCTTCCACCTCGTACACTCCTGATCGCTCATTCATTCATTCATTCATTTATTCGATTTACAGTATATACCGCCACTCCCTAAGGCTAGGGGCGGTTTACAAATAAAGGAGATAAGAAATACAATTTAAAAACAGTTTCAATTTAAAATTCCATTATAATTTGAAAGCTTGCCGGAACAAGTGGGTTTTGCAAGCCTTCCGGAAGGCTCCCCAGTCGCGCAGTGCTCGGGTCTCAGGAGGGAGAGCATTCCAGAGTTTAGGGGCAATGATCGTAAAAGCCCTTCGCTTGGTAGCTGTCAGGCGATAACTCTTTAGGCCAGGGATTTCTAAGAGATTTTGATCTTCAGAACGTAGTGATCTCTGGGGTTTATATGGGATAAGGCGATCCCTCAAGTACACTGGCCCCAGACCATATAAGGCCTTGAAAGTAAGAACTAACACTTTGAAAGTGATCCGGTGCTCAATCGGAAGCCAGTGCAGTTGCTGCAGGACCGGTGTTATACGGCAGCTTGTCGGCTGCCCGGCGAGTAGCTGGGCCGCAGCATTCTGCACAAGCTTAAGCTTCCGGATCACCATCAAAGGTAGGCCAATGTAAAGGGCGTTACAGTAATCAAGCCTTGAGATGACCGTGGCCTGGATCACCGTAGCCAGGTCGCTCCGGGACAAGTAGGGGGCCAGCCGTCTAGCCTGACGCAGATGGAAAAATGCTGTTCTGCTCACAACGGAGATTTGAGCCTCCATTGTCAGCAGGGGGTCCAAACGGACTCCCAGGCTTTTTACTGATGATGACAGGCATAGTGCCTCACCATCCAGAGTAGGCAGCTGGATATCCCCACTGCCCGGGCGACCTAACCATAGAATTTCCGTATTCGCCAGGTTCACCTTCAACCTGCTGGCTCGCAGCCATCCAGTAACGGCTTCAAGGCACTGATGGAAATTATCGGGTACGGCGTTCGGGTGGCCCTCCATCCTCAGAATGAGCTGGGTGTCATCAGTGTAAAGGTGGCACTCGAGCCCAAAGCCCCGTACCAGCTGAGCAAGTGGTCGCATATAGATGTTAAATAACAGCGGGGAGAGAATGGCCCCCTGTGGGACCCCACATACTAGGGGGGACCCCTTGGAGACTGACTCTTCCCACCACACTCGCTGTTTCCAATTGTGGAGAAAGGAGGACAGCCAAATTAGAGCTGTCCCCCTCACTCCAGCCATGGTAAGGCGGTGTGCCAAAATATCGTAATCGACGGTATCACGTGCCTCTGTGAGGTCCAATAACACAAGCAGCGCTGATCCGCACTGATTACGCTGGCAACAAAGCTGGTCTGTGATGAACACCAACACTGTCTCCGTCCCGTGCCCCATACGGAAGCCACACTGGAAAGGAGCTAATCCGGCTGTGTCATTTAGGAAAGTCTACAACTGTTCCACCGCTGCCTTCTCAATGACCTTGCCCAGGAACGGCAAATTCGAAACTGGGCGGTAATTGGAGGGAGCCGAACAGTCTAAGTCCAGCTTCTTCAGCAGCGGAGAAATAACAGCCTCTTTTAAATCCTCTGGAAATACTCCTTGCTCAAGGGAGCTATTCACTATATTCAACAGAGGTCTGCGTATGCCCTCCAGGCAAGATTTTACTATCCAGGAGGGACACGGATCGAGGGAGCAAGTGGTAGGTCTAGTTGCAGCTACAATCCTATCAACCGCCTCTGCTTCCAACGGTCTAAACTTATAATGCTGTCTTTGATACGAGGATCGCAGAGAGTTGCCAGCACACGAGTTTGGCTCTGCAGTAGCGGCTGGAGACGTTTGCGTACTGCGAATTTTAACTTTGTGGTCACCTCCTGGGCCTGTGGAGTCAGGCTTCCTCCCTGGGCGAACTCAGCACTCTGTTCCCCCATAGTTCCCCTTACGTGATTCATCAGATGTGAAACAGTTGGAATCACTTCGCTGAGTAGGGCAGTGCTAGAAGAAAGCTCATCTGTGGCTTCTTTAAATGGCTTCAGAATATCAACCAGCTGAGCGATGGTCAGCCACTCCTGGTTGTTTGGGAGGAGCGTGTTAACCTTGGGGGAGATCGACAGGGAGACACCTTGGACAGCCTTCTGCTGCTCCAGCATGTGGACCAGCATCTTGTATGTGGAGTTCCACCGGGTTGAAACATCCTGGAGCAACTTGTGTTGTGGTAGGCTCTCCAGGGATTGTCTGTCACACAGCAGACTGGTAGACTTGGTGCTACGGTGGAAAAGCCGCATATTTGGCGGCAATGGTTGATGAGCTGGAAGACATTCAAGTGCCACCTCTGAGTTGGTTGAGGTAGGCAGGATTTCCCTGGGTACTGGTTGTGGGGGGTCGGAAGCAGGTCAGGGTTTTGCCCTCCCTTCTGCTCGAGATCCCCGTGTACAACTGGTGGGCCACTGTGTGATACAGAATGCTGGACTAGATGGGCTGAGGTCCGATTCAGCATGGCTCTTCTTATGTTCTTATATTCTAAGACGGGGGCGCTGCTATGCTCCTCGGGGCCCTTTAAGGCGTCTTTCACCGTGTTGTGGAAAATGTGCGCAAGGCAGGAAATGTTAGTAAAGCCTGCTTTTTCAACCCTCCGTTCTTGCCTGCGTCGGTAACCATGAAACCCAAATTAGCAGACTCCTGGATCCATTTCGTCATTTCTCGCAAGTAATCACCAATGGTGTCTGACCTGTGATCCTGGTCTATACCTCCATAGCCAGCAGTGCCTACTGATGACCCATCACAACTGTTCCCTCCTTATCCCACCAATGAGCAGTAAGGGACAGGTACAAGTGGCCTCTTCCCACGGAGGACCAAATGTCATAGGTGAAATGGAGGTGGCTTGATGTAGCAGCAGCAGCACTCAGAAGGGTTTTAAGGCATTGCTGCCATCCTTTGTAGGAAGCAGGAATCACTGTTCTTGAAAATGTCTGTCGGCTTGGGATCTTGTACTGCGGTGCGAGTACCGCCATTAATCTGTGGAAGCCCTCCTGTTCAACCATATGGAGGAGCTGGTGGTCGAGGGTCATCATCTCTCCCACACACCACGTGATCTCCTTCTCTGACGGCTCATTTACCCCTGATCTTACCCTGCCCGTGGGAACGGCCCAAGAATCCAGGAATGTAGGTGAAGTGCTGACTGTACTGTTGCAGCTGCTTCTTGCACCCATGGCCTCATAATCAGAACGGTGATGCATAATCATGTGAGATCTAAGGCCAGTTGTGGAAAGATGCTGCCTGTTTTTACCCCTGCTGATGTGGCCTCTACAATGCCTACATGCTGCAATGGTGTGTTTCTGTGAAGTGGTCCCATAACATGGACTTTGCCCTCTCCATACGCTTAACTTTAGTGACGGGATTAGTGCCTGTTGTCTGAGGGGTACAGATGGTGCTGGTGCGGGGGGGAGGGAGACAAACTAGTGTCCTGAGGCGAGCAGCCCTCCTCCGGATCACTGCTTTCAAGTGAACTGGTGTTTCCAAAAGTATGGGCTTTGTCTTCTGGCGCCAAATCAATTATAATGTGGGCACTTGTTGTGGCTGGGTCACTACTCTGTTCAGTCTGTGTCCTTGGGGAAACAGTGGCCTCTGCAGTCGTGGGGTTGGATTGTTGCCGTAGGTCAGGGGTGCTCACACTTTTTCAGCATGGGAGCTACTGATTAAAAAACCAAGTCCCAAAGATCACCTACCCAGAAATTTAAAACGTATAACTATTTCCTTATTTATTTATTTATTTATTTATATTTATTATTCCTTTTTTTGTACCGCTCCTTCCAGCAGGCTCGGGGCAGTTTACATAAAATGAAGTTATAAAACATCAACATTTCAATTTAATAACAACAATATAAAACAGAGCATTAAAATATATCCAACCACCCCATTTCTCCCACACTGCCATATTACCACACATATTATCAGCCAGAAAGTAAGAAGAGAGGCTTTTGAACTGCAAGGCCATTTAATACTCAGCAAGGTAAACAAAGGGGCATGCAAAAATACATCCAACCACCCCATTTCTCCCACATTTTCATATTCCCCAACATATATATCTCAAGGAACAAAGCAAGCAGAGAGGCTTTGGAGCTAAAAGGCCATTTTTAAAAATAAAAAGGAAACAAAGAGACATGCCACAGTACAATCAAGCACCCACCCCATTTCTCCCACATTTCCATATTCCCCAACATATATTTCTCAAGGAACAAAGCAAGCAGAGAGGCTTTGGGAGCTAAAGGCCATTTTAAACATTAAAAATAAACAAAGAGACATGCCACAGAACAATCAAGCACCCACCCCAAAGGAAAAAGACCGACCTTTGAGATGCAGTAAGGAAATGACCCCAAAGCGTCCTTCTTCTCCTCCTCCGTCGTTGCTCCTATTTCCACGCCGCCAGCATGCATGCCGCCTCCAAGAGCTCACGAGAAATCCGAGAGGCAGAATGGGCGCTTCTGTGCATGCGCGCGGGGCCACCCATGCATCGCGTCATCCAGGCCCGCCCCCTTTGGTCTCCTACGGCTCTGAGTGGCTGGAGAAGGACAGAGGGAGGAGGAGGAATCCAAAAGAGGGGGCCCATTCTGCCTCTTGGAGGCGGCGCGCGAGCGGGGAGGAGCAACGACAGAGGACTTCTTTGCAGCGTGAAGGGGCGCGTGAAGAGGACCAACAGCAAAAAAAACCTGGTCAGGGGCCTGAAGATCACCAGAATGAGGCCCGAAGATCACCCTGGTGATCCCGATCACCGTTCTGAGCACCCCTGCCGTAGGTTGCTATGCAGACCACTTGTTCTCCTTGGCGTTCGCCATGAGCCACGCATCATAGAGGCAGGAACCTTTTGTCCTTGGCCACTACCACCACCGTCACATCTCATCTCTATGGTGTTGTCAAAGTAGCACTCCTTCTAGAAGAGGCAGTGAAGACAAAAATATTCTTAATTACAATTTGTTTTAATTATGTAAATATTTCCTAAGGCAAATAGTAGCAGCAACCATTGAAATGAAAGGATGATGTATGTGTGTGGTTTCAGGGAGTGGTTTTTTTTGTAGTTCTTCAAGTGTTGGTTCTATGACCACAGAGATAGAGAAATGCCAAGTGTGCTGCCTGCACAATGCAAGGTTTCCCTGCCAGCCAAGGAAATAGGGAAGGGAAAACTTTGATTTAAAGGACTAGTGTTATGGGATTTGGGACTTGTAGTTCTACAAGTGTTGGTTCTATGACCCCAGAGAAATAGGCAAAGGACAGATAAGTGTGCTGCCTGCAATGCAAGGTTTTCCAACCAGCCTCTTGACGCTATGACCCCAGAGAAATACGCAATAATAGGGCGCAACACAAAAGTGTGCCAGCCACTAGCAAGGTTTTCAAACACATGCAGTCCGTTGAAGGGATAGAGAAAAAATTATAGTAAGCTAAACAAGCAAGGATATTGGGGAAAATGGTGCCAACAAAGAAGGAATAGTGCCTGCCTTAAACAAAGCTTGCTCCTAGCACCCCAAATGCAAACAAAGAAAATGGCATGCTTCCCCAGTCTCCCTGTTCCCTTCCCAACCTTTGTCTCTGTGCGCAGGAAACCCACAGATGAAGCACATGGTGAGGGTTCCTCCTTTAAAGGCTATTGGCACCCCCCTTGCTGGCTTACCCTGATTGGCTGGTGGAAATGGGGTGATTTCACACAAACCACCTGATAGCTATCAGCCAATCATGAGAGGCAGCAAGAAAGGATGGAAACTACATCCAAGACTACATCTGAGACATCCGGAGAATGGCGACAGAGCTCTCGGATTAGCAAATCCACTTTGGGGCGCTGCTCTTGAAAGCGTTTCAAATCGGATGTTCCCAATAATCGGGGACAGGCCTAATATCCTGGCACAAAATGCTAGAGGAGGAGCAAATTGTATTTCTGTATGTAAGGACCTTATCATACTGATGCCCTCCTCTATTTTATTCCATCTCGCCACAAAACAGAAGTTGTACGTGACACCTCCCGCCCTCCTTTCCCCATCACATGAGGTCATCATCAGACAGGGAAAGGGCAGCAATGCGTGTTGCCCTTTCCCCCATCAGATGGCCACTTACTCGCCACTTCAGCCATGAATGGGGCAGGGCCATGCCATCGTCATGTGATGGCACTTGGCAGGCCATGTGGCCAAAGAAGTGTAAGTAATCAAAATGCCCTTGTGTGTTGAAGTGCTAAGATACCATTAAAGCCTGGATGTCAATCTCTATCCATTAAAAGCTGATTCAGCACAAAAGGGTTTGCATGTGCGACACATTTACATACCAAAAAGTCAAGTATGAGCAGAGAGGATTTGGGTAATGGTCCCAAGTACATGCATGGACTTGCTGCCATTACCCCCTTTATAGCTTTCCTGGCAGGAGTCCCCATTGGTGCAATGGGTTAAACCCTTGTGCCAGCAGGACTGAAGACCATCAGGTCACAGGTTTGAATCCGGGCAGAGTGTGGATGAGCAACCTCTGTCAGCTCCAGCTACCCATGCGGGGACATGAGAGAAGCCTCCCACAAGGATGGTAAAAAACATCAAAACATCTGGGCGTCCCCTGGGCAATGTCCTTGCAACAGAAACAACTTGCAGTTTCACAAGTCACTCCTGACACGCAAAAATAAATAACACCTGTACTGGAATGCAACATTTTTGCTTCTCAGTTTAGAGGAATTGAATATTTCCCCTCATTTTAAAGACAGAGCAAGTTGTTAATTTACAAAGTTCACATTATACTATTTATTATTTATTTATTTACCATATTTTATCCCACCTTTCTCACCCCGGAGGGCGACAGACTGGCAGTGGAGCTGGCATAGCAAGGGGGGGTTGTATGCTCCCTGTATTCCATTACATTCTTAAATTGCTCTATTTAATCTTCCAATTTCTTTGGGATTTTTCTCCAACTGAGAAGCCACTTATACACACTGTGTAACTGGGGTGATATTTTGGACATCATCTTTATCTCTATATTTTAAAATAAAAAATGTCTCCATATACTGTGTAGTTGGGGAAATATGTCAAAACATGTACTGAATAAATCTGTATTTACAAAAAGTTTTATCCAGCAATGGGTAAAAAAGAGTGCATTAGACACAGTACATTCCATATTGAAGGCCTTGTAAATGTTTTAGGATTCAACAGTTTACTCCTACATAAGGTCTTCTGAATTACGACATGCACACATGTATGTTTTTTGTCCAAAAGCAATCTGCCCCTGACAAAATGTCTTACATCCTCCAAGGCTGCTGTACTTGTGACTCATATTCCACTCTACCCTCAGTAGTCCACACTCTTGTTACATCTTGAATAGACTACTGCAACAAGCTCTATATGGGGTTGCCTTTGAAAACTGTTCAGAAGCTTCAAGTAGTCAAATGAGCAGCAGCCAGGTTTTCTACTGGAGTGAGGTACAGGAAGCACACAACTCCGCTGGCTGCCAGTCTTCTACTGAGCACAATTCAAAGTGCAGGCTTTAGCCTATAAAGCCCTAAACAGTTCTGGCCCAGCTTACCTGTCAAAACGTATCTCCCTTTATGAACCATCTTCCGAGATGGTTAAGATTGTCCGGGGAGGCCCTGCTCTCGATCCCACCCCACTCATAGGCATGACTGGTGGGGACGAGAGACAAGGCCTTCTGTAGTGACCCCTTGGCTATGGAACTCCCTCCCCAGGGAAATTAGATCAGCTCCCTCCCTTCTGACCTTCAGGAAGAAAGTGAAGACATGGTTGTAGGACCAAGCCTTTGGACAATGATTCCCACTGCAATAATGATCTCTCAGTGCAATAATGAATAATGCAAGTGACAACCGGAATGGGACCGGACTAGTCCCAACTTTGCAGCTTCGTTTTTTGGCCTGCCAGCGCCCTCTGATGGACACTGGTCAAATTGTAGTGAATATATAGGTCTATATCTATACTCAAATGTAATTCAGACCAAGACAAATATTCACTTAAGAATCTATTTATCCGTCAAAATGTAAACAATAACATACACATTGAAAAGCCCAATGGCAATAAATGAAAGCAATGAATGCGGGCTGCTATCCCAACGGTATCTTCCCAGTGAAGGCTTCACAGCCCGAATTGAAGTGCGCACCCTTCCAATAACGGGAGTGCCTTCACGTGAAGTTCTTTAACACACTGGGGTGCGCGTCTTCATTGAGCACATCTCAAGGATTTTCTGCCAGGAACTCTGCATTTACCGAACTCTCCATATGGGACTGCTTGGGGCACAGTGAGTGTATTGTTGCGATTGTGTAGACTGGATTTTATGTGTGTAGACCTTAACATTGTGTAGATCTAAATCTGTGTATATGTATCCCATTGGTGTAGCTCTCTATATATTTGTGCTGACCTGAATAAATTATTGTGTAGACCATGAACTCATCTGGCACTCTTTTGGCTTTTTGCTTCTAGTCCCTAGAGGACTGGTCTTGTGAGCTTGTTTGTGGTCTCTTGTTCTAAGCATAAGCTATGCATTAGTTTAGGACAGGGCTGTCCAACTGGCGGCCCTGGGGCCGTACACGGCCCCCCAGCCTGTTGGCTCCGGCCCCAGCTATGCCCCGGCCACCTTTTTTTTAAAAAAAATTGAATGGCGGCCGGGGGAGGGGGGGAGGCGGGGCAGGGAGGAGGAAGTGGGCCAGCTCCTCCTCCCTGCACCGCCCTCTTTCCCCTCTCTCACCGGCGCCGATGCAAACTGGTTTGCATCGGCGCCGGCGAGAGAGCGACAAGGGGCGGTGCAGGGAGGAGGAAGAGAGCTAGCTCCTCCTCCCTGCACCGCCCTCTTCTTCCCTCTCTCTCCGGAGCCGATGCCTTGGAGGGAGGGGGTCCCCGCGCGCCTCCCTCCTTCCAAGCTCGCCGCCGCGAGCCTTCCAGGTTTGGGGAAGGGTTTTCACCCGGCACTCGAGACGCGAGTGCCGGGCGAAACCCCCTTCCCAAACCTGGAAGGCTGGCGGGGAAAGCGAGTGGCGCTTTCGCTTCTCCCACCAGCCATCCAGGCTGGTGGGGAGTTTTCGCCAGCTCCCCGTGTCCCTCTGAGCAGAGGGACATGGGAGCTGGGCGAAAACTCCCCCCCGAAGCCTGGAAGGCTCGCAGGGGAAGCGAGCGCCGCTTCTTGCTTCCCCCGGCAGCCATCCAGGCTGGCGGGGGAGTTTTCGCCCCGCTCCCATGTCCCGCTGCGCAGAGGGACACAGGAGCCGGGCGAAACCCTCCCGAAGCCTGGAAGGCTCGCAGGGGAAGCGAGCGCCGCTTCTTGCTTCCCCCGGCAGCCTTCCAGGCTTGCGGGGGAGTTTTCGCCCAGCTCCCATGTCCCTCTGCTCAGAGGGACACAGGAGCCGGGCGAAACCCCTCCCCGAAGCCTGGAAGGCTCGCGGGGGAAGCGAGCGCCGCTTCTCGCTTCCCCCGGCAGCCATCCAGGCTTGCGGGAGGGTTTCCCTGGGTGATGTTAGGCTGGGTGACGTCAGGCGTCACCCAGCCTAACGTCACCCAGGGAAACGCTCCTGAAAATGGGCAGGCACGCGCAGGAGTCCGGCCACGCCCGGAGTGGCCACGCCCGGGAGTGGCCACGCCCCGCTCACTGCGGCCCCCAGGTGATCAGTGACACTTCTTCCGGCCCTTGGGCCGGAAGAAGTTGGACAGCACTGGTTTAGGATATCAAATGTTGTGCTACACCCTTTTCTTTAAGAGACATCCATAATTTGCCATGATTGGCACAATCAATGAACTTTGAACATGGTTAACAAAGGAATATTATAAGCAATTTCATTTCCAATGTTTTATTGCAGAGCTGCATTGCAGAATTATTAAGAGACACCCAGCCACAAGCAGCCTAAAAACTGTCAATCCTGCAAAATGATTTAGTATTACATAGCAGTTTTTAGTTTTTGAAAAAGAGGAAAGTGATGAATAATGTTTGAATAAATCTTCCCAGAAAATTTGAATGGTATTCCAGAGTGAGATTACTGGAACTCAGCAAGCAAATTTTAAGGCCCACTTAAACTTGCTATATTCAAAAGCTTATGTTTTTTCATTTGTGTGTTGCTGTTAGCAAAATTTATTTAATATCACAGTGTGAGATAATGCACAGGGGGCATCATTTGTCAGGTGAAACCTTCCCCATGGATAATAACTCCTTGAATCCTTAAGGTTTTGTAGATTTTGGCTGACTCTGAAAAGCACACCAAGATTTGTATAATGCATTGGTTTATGTGGATGTGGAATTATCTCAACAGCATTCCAGCATTTTTTAAACTCAGCAACTAGAGATTTAAAATGCTTAATTTGGCTTCACGTTGACACTATTCTGCTTGGGACTGAAAAATACATACTTACAGGGATAAGAAAAATGAAGACAGCACAAATGTCATTTTTACTGATCCTGTCCTCTATTTTAAAAACTGTTAGGGTCAGTCCTCAAAAGTTATTTTCTTAAGTCGTTCATGTCAAGTCATACAAGAAATACATCTGCAAAGAAGTTGCTCCCACCTGTCCTTTTACAGTTGCTTAAGCCAACTAGAGGTTACCTGTGTATCAGGAATGGCCATTCAGTGAAGTATACCTAAGTATGCCGAAATGTAACAAATGAGCTGATTCAGCAAAAGTAGTCACATTACATTAGATGAGATTTGCCACTTCAAAATTTTTAGGAAGGAAAGGAGAAGAGAAGGAAAGCAAGTAAACAGAAACTTCTATCAACTTGAACATAGTTTCACCAGAATTTGGCTTTTTCAGTGGTTGGTTTTGTAATGACCCAGGGCCGTAGCCAGGATTTTGATTCGGGGGGCTGAGTTTGGTTCGGGGCTGAGTTTGGTTTGGGTGGAAGAGGGTCTACCCTAGCAAACCTTTTGTATTGTTATCCCAATAACCCCATTAATGTGGGATATAATGAGCATGGTGATCAGATCATGATATGAATAAACATAACAGTTTAAATAATGTACCAATAAGGCCTTTTTGCGGACCACCCTGAGAATTTCGGGGGCTGAAGCCCCCTTAGCCCCCCCCCCCTGGCTACATGCCTGTAATGACCTAGAATCATAGAATCATGGAGTTGGAAGAGACTTCATGGGCCATCCAGTCCAACCCCCTGCCAAGAAGCAGGAAAATTGCATTCAAAGCACCCCCGACAGATGGCCATCCAACCTCTGTTTAAAAGCCTCCAAAGTAGGAACCTTCATCACACTCTGTGGCAGAGAGTTCCACTGCTGAACAGCTCTCACAGTCAGGAAGTTCTTCCTTATGTTCAGATGGAAACTCCTTTCTTGTAGTTTGAAGCCATTATTCCGTGTCCTAGTCTCCAGATGGCTCTGGGCGATTTACACTAAAAACACACAACTAAATACCTGAAACATCTAAAAACATCTAAAAGTATCTAACATTTAAAAACAATTAGTATCTAAAAACATCTAAAAACAATTAACAATCTAACCTGTTTCTCAGCTGAACACCCTCTCAAACAGCCACATTTTACAAGCCGTGCGAAATTCTTTTAGATCACGGGTGGCTCTGATGTAAGGAGGGAGGGCGTTCCAAAGTGATGGGGCGACACCAAAAAAGCTCTATGTCGGGTTGATGTCAAATGGGCATCCTTAGGGCCTGGGACCTGTAATAGATTCTGATGGTCTGATCGAGGCGATCTCAAGGGTCGACACGGAGAGAGGGGTTCCCGTAGATATGCCGGCCCTTGACCATGCAAGGCCTTAAAGGTTAGAACCAGCACCTTGTGAATAATATGGAACTCGACCGGAAGCCAGTGCAGTCGGTATAGAACAGGTGTTATATCGTTCCTCATGGGGGTTTCCGTGAGGAGTCTAGCGGCCACATTCTGTACTAGTCAAAGTCTCCGGGTCTCCGACAAGGGAAGACCAACATATAGGGAATTACAATAAATCAAGTCTTGAGGTTACTGTGGCCCAGCTCTTTAAGTTGCTCCTCATAGGGTTGTTCTCCAGACCCTTGATCAGTTTAATCACCCTCCTCTGAACACATTCCAGATTGTCGATATCTCCCTTCAATTGTGGTGCCCAGAATTGAACACAATATTCCAGGTGTGGTCTAACCAAGGCAGAATAGAGCATGGGTAGCATGACTTCCCTGGATCTAGACACTACGCTCCTATTGATGCAGGCCAAAAACTCATTGGCTTTTTTTTGCTGCCACATCACATTGTTGGCTCATGCTTAACTTGTTGTCCACGAGGACTCAAAGATCTTTTTCACAGTTACTGCTCTCAATCCACGCATTCCCCATTCTGTATCTTTGCATTTCATTTTTTCTGCCTAAGTGGAGTATCTTGCATTTGTCACTGTTGAACTTCATTTTGTTAGTTTTGGCCCATCTTTCTAATCTGTCAAGATCGTTTTGAATTCTGCTCCTGTCTTCTGTAGTATTGGTTATTAGGGCTGTTTGATCCCACCCCACACCCCAAAAAAGCTTCAAAACTCACTTTGGATTCAGCCATTGAAAATGCTTCGTATCTTTTAGACTTCTGAAAAATTTCCGAAATTTGGAAGTATTCGGAATTGCGCCTGCGCTCGCGCAATGTCCATAAACAATTAAACATAGCACGTGGGACAAGCGACCATTGGGGCAATCCCTTCCCCTCACTTTAACACCCTGTAAATAAGAATACATAACAGTGTAAACATCACAAAATTGCGGAAATTAAAGACAGGTACAAACGATATAAATCAGTGAAATCATTTAAAGAGGGCCCTTTGGGGACATGCATGTAGCAGTATGTAATGTCTTCACCTACATCCCCCCACCCACACATCCATGGGGGAATACGTTTCCCCATCAATGTCCCTCCTCGACACTGGGAACAACCCTCTCCCTGGCATTAAGTACAGGCCACCTTTCACACTTGCCCTTTCCCCAACACCACCTGCAACGCCAATGGGGGCGGGGGGAACATTCCACCGCTCCAGGTCCCCCCCCCAGACCACCAACCACGACACTCCATTCTCCGTGTCTGACAGAGAAGAGTGGCCTGGTCCTTTTCCTCCATCTCCTATGCACTACCATTCCGACCGTAGACCGCTCTTTCTCTGTCAGCCATGTAGAAGAGGTCAGTAGTTGAAATTAGGAAAGCATCACCTTGTAATACGTGGCAATCCCCCAACCTCTGACAGGAGACCCTACTTGTAACACATGCCACCTGTCATGCAGGAGAACAGAAAGAAAGGGAGATAGGACTTTGAACAAAAACACACTCTTCCGTAGGGAAGACAAAACTCAGGTGAATAGTATCACAATTAAGGTGTGGTGTAGCTTTTCTCCCTCAGCCTATCTTGGCAGAGGGAGATAGGAGTTTGAAAAAAACACACACTCTTCTTTGGGAAGACATCACTCAGGTGAATAGTACCACAATAAAGGTGTGGTGTAGCTTTTCTCCCTCAGCCTATCTTGGCAGAGGGAGATAGGAGTTTAACAATGGTGTGGTGTAGCAGATAGGAGTTTGAACAAAAACAGACTCTTCCTTAGAGTCTTTCTTGCCTTCTCTGAAAAACATCATTTTCTCCACACAATTATCTTTTCCTCCATGCACTGCGGCCTCTCCCATCTTTCACACAGCCTTTCCTTTCTTTCACACTCCCTTCCCTATCCTTAAAAAGCCTCGCCACTCGCCAGCCTCGCCTCCCTTTCACCCTTCCCTGTCCATGTTCCCAAAGCCAACAGAAGAGATGCGCCATGAGGCAGCCTTTAATACAGCAATGGTGACTGCAAAAAATGCCCCCAGCGATGAGCATCTCAATCATTGGCTGGAGGAAATCAGGTGGCTGCTTGCAACCACCTGAATGCAACCAGCCAATGAAGGAAGGCTCCAGGAAAAAGGCGGAAATGACATCCGACTTCTTCGGCGTCGAGTATTTATGCCACAGCGGAATAGGCAACAGAAATATAGAAGTTTAATTCCCCATCGGCCCAATAAACTCCAGTCTCTGTTCGTGTGAATAATGACACTCTGATTCAATTCACAAGGTAAAAATATAACTTTGTATTGAATTGAATTTAACAATAACAAGCTAAGCATGGAAAAACAACAGCAATTACAGCTACCTTCCTAAACATCCTTTCCTCACAAATATTTAATCCTAACTGTGTCAGATCCCAACTGTCATTTCTCAAGATTCTATTTATCAGTCTTGAGACAGCGCCATCTGGTGTCAAACATGTCACACTGCAGAAAATACATCTTGTGCTGACTCATGAATTGCCATTCAAAATGCAATAATCTGACACTCCTCCTTCATGAGCAACACAAGTACACACATAACTTATAATAACAATATCTTCTTACAAAATACATTTAATTTACAATTAGTCAATGATTTTGTAAACATATCAGCCATATTCTCATCTGACTGGACATACACAGGATTAATAAAACCATCCTGTACTAACTTTCTAACATTTTGGTACCTTACCCCAATATATTTTGTTCTCTGCTTTAATCCTTCAGCATTTGATATTGCTATACAAGATTGAGAATCAGTAAATAAAGATATCTTATCTTCAAAACTTTGGAACTCGTTTACTAGAGCCTTTATCCACTCTAGTTCTGTACAACAGTCAGACAAAGCAGAAAATTTGGCTTCTGCCGTGGATAAACAAACGTGTGACTGTTTACGAGATTTCCATGTCACTTGTATCCCATTAAAACTAATTAGATACCGGAACATGACAAGTTTTGTTCGTTGTCACCAAAACTTGCGTCTGCAAACCCCTTCATACTGCTTTCTTTTGGACAATTTTTTTGCTTTTTGTCACATGTTCCTTTCAAATATCTTAACACTCGTTTTACAGCTTGCCAATCAGTCAACGTTGGTTCATTCACTCTCCTGCTTAGTACATTAGTGGCATAGGCGATGTCAGGCCTAGTCCAATTTGCCAAATACAAGAGGCTCCCAACCACTGATCTATACAATGTTTGATTGACAAACATTTCACCTCTATCAAGCTTTAAAAAATCTGGTACCATTGGAGTTGCTACTGTTTTACACAGAGTCAATCTTGTTCTCTCAAGTAACTCAAAAATTTTGTCTTTTTGATCTAGACAAATATCTTTTTCAGTTCTAGTTACATTTACGCCTAAGTATTTCCGGACTTCTCCAAGATCTTTTACAGTCATACTTGAGTTTAGTCCCTTAAAAACTTGTTCCACATCCCTTTCGGATGGTGCTAGTACTAAGAGATCATCGACAAACACCAAAACAAATGTTTGCTTTTTAGACTCTTTTCCTTTCTTATATAGACATGTATCTACACTGCTTCTTTTGAAGCCAAGACCCTTTAACTTTTCGTCTATACACTGGTTCCAGCATCTCGCTGCTTGCTTTAGCCCGTATAATGCTTTCCGTAGTCGATACACACCAGTTGGAGTATCTTTTTCAAAACCAGGTATTGCTCTCATATATACATTCGCCCCACCACCTGCTCCCTCGACCCGTGCCCCTCCTGGCTTGTTAGATCTTGCCTGGAGGGGTTACGTGGGCCTCTGTTGAATGTCATAAACAGCTCCCTTGAGCAAGGAGTCTTTCCAGAGTGCTTAAAAGAGGCGGTGGTGGCTCCATTACTGAAGAAACCATCATTGGACCCTGCGGTTCCCTCCAACTACCGCCCAGTGTCGAATCTTCCATACCTGGGCAAGGTAGTTGAGAGGGCAGTAATGGAGCAGCTGCAGTCCTTCTTAGATGATGCAACATGGCTTGACCCCTTCCAGTCCGGCTTCCGTTCGGGGCATGGGACGGAGACGGTCCTGGTCTCCATCACAGACCAACTCCGCTGCCAGCTCGACCAAGGCGGGTCTGCGCTGCTCGTGTTATTGGACCTCACGGCAGCGTTTGACACGGTCGACCACAATCTTTTGATCCACCGCCTGGCCATGGCCGGAGTGAGGGGACTGTCCTTAAATGGCTGTCCTCCTTCCTCTGCCAGCGGTCTCAGCGTGTGAGGAGGGGCGGGGAGGTCTCCGAGGGCTCCCCATTAGTGTGTGGAGTCCCTCAGGGGCCATTCTCTCCCTCTATTATTTAACATCTACATGCAGCCGCTTGCACAGCTGGTGCGGAGTTATGGGCTGGTCTGCCATCAGTACGCCGATGACACCCAGCTCATTCTGAGGATGGAGGGCAGGCCGGAATCCGTCCCCGATAATTTCCAACATTGCCTCGAAGCCGTTACTGGATGGCTGCGAGCCAGTAGGTTGATGGTGAATCCGGCGAAGACGGAGATCTTGTGGCTGGGCGGCCCGGGCGGGGTGGGTGCCCGGCTTCCGACCCTGACGGTGCGGCGCTGCATCCAGCGCCGTCTGTGAAGAGCCTGGGTGTCCAGTTGGACTCCCAGCTGACCATGGAGGCCCAGGTCTCCATGGCCAGCAAGGCTGCTTTTTTCCACCTCCGCCAGGCAAGGAGGCTGGCCCCTACCTCTCCCGGAGCGACCTAGCCACGGTGATCCAAGCCACGGTCATCTCAAGGCTAGACTACTGTAACGCGCTTTACGTTGGCCTGCCTATGTCGTCGATCCGAAGCTCAAGCTGGTGCAGAACACTGCCGCCCGGCTCCTGTCTGGGGCACCAGCAGGATGCCGTATAACACCAATTTTGCAGGATCTGCACTGGCTGCCTATTGAGCACCGGGTCGCCTTCAAAGTGCTGGTTCTTACCTTCAAGGCCATACACGGCCTGGGGCCAGCGTATCTGAGGGACCGTCTCACCCCATATTGCCCAGCGAGATCACTTCGGTCCGAAGAGGCCAACCTGTTGGTAGTACCATCTGTAAAGTCGGCACATCTAACATCGACCCGCCGGAGGGCGTTCTCTATTATAGCTCCCACACTATGGAACGCCCTACCGGCCGAAGCCAGAGCCCTGAGAGATCTGCTGCCATTTGGACGGGCCTGCAAAACTCATTTGTTTAGGCAGGCCTTCGCGAGTAGGCCTCGTCTATACTCTCTAGGCTGTGATATCTCCTGCTGCTCAATTGTTATATTGCATTTTGCTGTTTAATTGTTTTAACTGTTTTTAACTGTTTTTATGTTTTAACCTGTGGCGTTGTGCCACTGGCTCTGTGAGCCGCCGCGAGCCCCCGGGAGTCGGCGGCGAAGAAGCCCCAATAAATAAATAATAAATAAAATAAATAAATTGTCAGTCAGCTCTGCGTTTAAATAAGCTGTGGCAATGTCAAAGTGCCTTATAACATACTTTCTTTGCACACCGATGCCTAAAGCAGTCCTAACTGTTTCAAGTCTAATCGTTGGAGCATATACCTCATCATAATTTTGATTGTAAATTTGACCAAAACCTTGTGCAACCAATCTTGCTTTGTACAATAATGAACCATCAACTTGTGTTTTCCTTTTAAATACCCATTTGCAACCAATTACCTTTACATCTTTGGTTACATCTGCTTGTTCTAAAACATTTAAAGAATGAAGTGAATCAAATTCCTTCTTCATTGCTTTTACCCAACAATCACGTTCATTTTTCGGTCTACGCAATGCTTCAGCGTAAGAATTAGGATCTTTCCACTCTATACTTCCTATTTGCGTGACTTGGTACTTGGCTGGTGGAATTCCTTTAGTGATACGTGTGGATCTCCTAGGAATCTCATCCTTAGTCTCCTCCACATCCCTAATCTCCTCTTGACAATGTCCATCAACCTCTGTTACAGATTTGGACACTAAGTCAGAGTTTGTGGCGCAAAAATCATGAAAATTACTTTCTTCAGATTGTTCCTTGCTTTCTTCCACATTTGCCTCATCTAATACCTCTACAACTTCAGATTCATTCTTTACTCTAGAAACACTTGGGGTTATGAACACTTCAGTGTTCGCATGAATTCTATCCCAATGAGTATTATTTTCAAACTTTACAGATCTGGAGACTGTGATCTTCTTCCCTGGAGAAGAGCCATTCCAGAATCTATAGCCTTTCGTTCCACTTTCATATCCAATAAATTGCATCTTTACCCAATGCTGATCTCTTTTGTCTCTTTGCTGTATAGGAATTAAAACATTTGCATGCGCACCAAATACTTGAAAATGATCCACCTTTGGATTTCTTCCATAAAACAAATAGAATGGGATTTCATTTACACTTGAGGTCCATAACCTATTCAGCACATAATTGGCAGTGTTAGCTGCTTCTGCCCAAAACCTTTGGACATTTGTGCATCCTCAAGCATTGATTTTACCATGGTTTGAATTACACCTAAGCGACGCTCCGCAATTCCATTTTCTTTTGATACACACGGATTTGTTTTCCTATGCCAAATTCCTTTATCCTTAAAAATTCTTAAGTCTTTCATTCACAAATTCACCTCCTCTATCAGATTGAACTTGTTTAACAGTCAAATCAGGAAATTGGTTCTTCACAAAATTGTACCATTCAATAAATTTTTCATACACCTGAAATTTACCTTTCAGAGAATAAACGAAACCAAATCGAGACCTATCATCTACTATTTCTACTAGTAATACATTCCCTCCAATACTCTTTGGAAAAGGTCCAGCTAGATCCATGTGCACTAACTGTAACTTAGTTGTTACTCTATCACTCCTTTTTGGCAACAGGATAAGCCTTTAACTTTGTTTTGTTACAGACAGCACACTCTAAATAATTTCTGCATTCTGGTATTTGAATGCCTACTAGCTGTGCAGTCTTTCTAATCATATTATAGTTCATGTGACCAAACTTCCTGTGTAGCATGTGCAGACATCTGTCACCATGCAGAGGTTTCCCTTCCAAACTCTGAATACTATTTGTAGACATTTTATTACTAGCATTCATTCTATAGAAACCATTTTGAAATTTTGCTTCCTTATACATACCTGTATTTTTATTACTCATTTTACATAATTTCCCTTCAAACACAATGGATAAACCATGGTCTGCAAGTTGTTTCACCCCTAGAACATTGTGTTCTAGCTCAGGAACTAAATAAACATTGTCTAACTTTAGACTAAGTTGACCAATTTCAACTTCTCCCTTTGTTAAAACCTTGCACCTTTGACCATTGGCTAGACTCACACAACTTTGCATAGAACCAGATAAAGGTTCCTTCTCTGCTAACAATTTACTATCCTTAACAAAACTCTTTGCACTCCCAGAGTCAATAATCCAGGGTACCTGAGGAATAAAATCATTGTTACATTGTAAACTCATCAACAGACAGCCTGAATCAGAGTCTTTTCTTGAATTGTTGATCTGTTATTTCTTGCTCTGTGCTGATTCACTCTTCTTAAACTTGTTCTGATGACATTGTCTAGCTTTGTGTCCTCTTTATTACAAATGTAACAGATGATGTCACACTGGATTGTCTCTTTCCTCTTCATATTGAAGCCTTTGTTGACCGTCTTCTCCGATGAAAGTTGCTGGGCATTTCTTCTGTAACAAGCCCAGTTCTCCAATCTAGTCAAAACTAAGTCAAAGTTGATGTCCTCTTCTTTCAGATTGCATGGAGTCAATGAATGAGTTGTAGCTCTGCCCCAAACTGCTTAGTAGAATTAAGCCTCTCTGATCTTCTGTAAAATTGGTGCCCCTTGCTGCTAAATCATTAAATATGCTCAGCATTTTACTCAAATGAGTCTCTCTGGCACAATCTTCTATTGACAGAAGCTTCAGTGAAAACAGTTCTCTGCTCAATAAAACTTTTGAGCCTCCAGTAGCCTGCTGATACAGCTTTTCAAGCCTTTTCCAACAGTCAGCGGCTGTTTCTTCCAGAGCTAAATATGTGAGGTTCCTATCATCAACTGACAGGATGATGGTAGCCCTTGCCTTGCCATCTTTCAACCTTTCTGCATCAGAAATAGGTCGATGTGTTAAGCAAGATAACAGCTCCTCCTTTGCCAAAACTGCTCGCACTTTGGTAGCCCATATTAAATAATTTGAGCTGCCTCTGAGTTTTTCTAAATGATGCTGTGCTCCAAATAATGCCATCTTTCTTCACACTACAGATGTTCCTGGCAAAAATTCACTTCAGCTTTTTTTCTCTAACACTGAGGTAAACAGCGACTTCTGCTGCAATTTCCAGTGTTATTCAAAAACTTTTTCTATGAATTATGGGTTATGTAGTATCTCTGTGCCTCTGCAATTCTGGATTCTGGGTTCTGGGTTCTGGGATCTGGGCCCGTAACCTCTTCGGCGTCGAGTATTTATGCCACAGCGGAATAGGCAACAGAAATATAGAAGTTTAATTCCCCATCGGCCCAATAAACTCCAGTCTCTGTTCGTGTGAATAATGACACTCTCATTCAATTCACAAGGTAAAAATATAACTTTGTATTGAATTGAATTTAACAATAACAAGCTAAGCATGGAAAACAACAGCAATTACAGCTACCTTCCTAAACATCCTTTCCTCACAAATATTTAATCCTAACTGACACCAACTGTCAGATCCCAACTGTCATTTCTCAAGATTCTATTTATCAGTCTTGAGACAGCGCCATCTGGTGTCAAACATGTCACACTGCAGAAAATACATCTTGTGCTGACTCATGAATTGCCATTCAAAATGCAATAATCTGACACGACTCCCTTTCCGATAATGGCGGACGGAGCTTCGGTATTGCGACGCCACTTTCGGGTAACTTTAATTCTTCGAAAACAGGAAAAAAATAACTTTTTTCCGACACATTCCAATTTCTGTTAGATTCCGACAAACCTACCCAGCCCTATTGGTTATCCCTCCCAATTTGGTGTTGTCTGCAAACTTGATGATAATGTCCTCTAACCCATTGTCTAAGTCATTAATAAAGATGTTGGACAGGACCGGGCCCAGGACGGAACCCTGCGGCACTCCACTCGTCACTTCTTTCCAGGGTGAAGAGGAAGCATTGGTGAGCACCCTCTGGGTTCGTCCATTTAACCAATTACAGATCCACCTAACCGTAGTTTGCCTAGCCTACATTTGACTAGTTTGTTTGCCAGAAGGTCATGGGGGACCTTGTCGAAAGCCTTACTGAAGTCCAGATCCACGGCATTCCCTGCATCTATCCAACTTGTAACTCTATCCAGAAAAAGAGATCAGATTAGTCTGGCATGACTTGTTTTCAATAAATCCATGTTGACTATTAGTGATGACCACATTTGTTTCTACATGTTTGCAAGCCACTTCCTTAACAATATTTTCCAGAATCTTGTCTGGTATTGACATGAGGCTGACTGGATGGTAATTGTTTGGGTCATCCTTTTTTCCAGTTCTTGAAGGTTGGACCCTCCTCCAATCTGCTGGGACTTCTCCTGTTCTCCAAGAACTCTCAGAGATGATTGCCAATGGTGCCAAGATGACTTCCGCTAGTTTCTTCAATACTCTTGGGTGTAGTTGATCTGGCCCTGGGGACTTGAACTCATGTAGAACAGACAGGTATTCCTGGATGGCTTGTTTCCCAATTTGGGATTGGATGTCCTCTAATCCCTCATTCACTCCATCTTGCTGAGGTTGAAGATGACTTTCTTTTTGTGAGAAGACCAAAGAAGGCATTAGGTAAATCTGACTTTTCCCTATCCCCTGATAGCATTGATCTATATTATAAAGGTTTTGTAATAACCTTTTGTAATAACCTAGGAATAAAGCATTCATCTGCACTAAAATAGTATTGCACACAGAGCCTGCCCACAATCTCCTACAGGAATTATCCCTGCCCCTTTTCATTGTTTAGCAGTACTCATATAAAACTTGGCCTAATTATAGGATAGGGCAAGACCAAGGCTTTTCTGTGAAAAAAGAGATAACTGCAGAGAAATAACTACTTTTTAAAAAAAATATGAACTTTATTTGATTTTGCGTTAAAAATTTAAAACATGAAACACATTGACACATACTGGACAAACACATGAGAAACAATAAGAATACTACACCCCCGCCCCTCCCCCCCTAAAAACCGGACGTGACACGGACCCCCGAATCCAGAGAGGCAGGCCCCTCTCTTGTCTTCCTAGGGTCCTAACTACTTTTTATATGCTAGAAAAGCAGGATTTAAGAAACAGTGAGCCACAGTAATCCTTACAATGATGCATTTTTGCATTTGTTTCCTGAGCTAATTAATCTTTTATACACTATAAACAATGAATAGCCATTGCAAGACAGTATTTCGTTAAAAAATAGATTTTTAAAAGAACCATCTCCATACCAAATACATGCTTTCACGTTAGTCTTTAGGGGCAAACTTCAACAGAGCAGTTTTTGGATGCTCTCCAATTGTGGAGTTTGTTTCCAAAAGATACTGAATCCAAAAAAATTGGAAAAATGAGTTATAGTTGGCATCACATTGTTAGAGAGGAATATAATATTATGTACAGATGAAAACTATCAAAATGTATCAAATCACTTTAGTACAGGGCTTGGAAAATTGCATTGTACAGCAAAATCATGTATCTTATGCAGGTCCGCCTGGGCTTGGGTGGAGTAACCACGCAAACAGCTCTAAACACCCTATGCCCAGGGGATGCGGGTTGCCTTCCTGTGAGGGAGAGGGCCCCAAAGACTAGACAGAACCAAGCTTCGCGGAACAAGTAACTGGGTTTATTGAGCACAAGACACAAAACTGGCAGTGTCTGACTCCAAAACCTTTAAAACTGTCCACGGGCTCGAAGAATCCTAAGCCCTCTTGCTTGGTCATCTTCTTCGGTCTGCGTGGGGTAGATGGTAAACGCCTCTCCTTTCTCTGGCTCTGGTCAGCCGCCACGGGTGGTGGACAGACCCCAGCCGCTGGATTCCTTTGAATTGAAGGTCGAACGTCCTTCCTCTGCTGAGTCCAGGGCTGGTTGAAGGCAGTACTTTTTCATTAAAAGGAGGTGACAGGCCGGAGCTGGCAACCCCGTGGCACAGTCAAACGTCCCTGGTAGTCACTGAGGTAAAAAGGCGGTTTCCTCCCTTTTATAGCCTTGCGCTCAGGGAGAAACTCTGAGGAGAAAAATGGGCGGGAAAATCTAGGGTGCTGATTGGAGGGAAAGGTCTGAGGTAAATTTAGGCGGGAAAGTCAAAGGAGATGAATCCCTCCCACCCAGAATAAACAATAACCCCAGCCAAAACTGTCAAAAGCCCCAGAAACAAAAATGGAGGCTTGACAATCCTGTAAACACACAAGATGAAACCATACACCCCAAAACAAACAGGCCAAGCCCAGCGCAGGCCGTCACACTCCCGGCCAAATTCTCGGCTGCGAGAATTTCAAACTATAATATATAAACAAACATTGCAACAGCAGTAATCACAATGCATAAAACAGACATAATCAATAGAGTGACATGGTGTTAGACACTCTCTAAACTCACTTTTGGGATAGTAAGACCCCTTTCAGCTATGGAGATTACAAGTGTGTAATGCGTCTCTAAAACCTGTGCTTCATGGTGTTAAGGCTGACCTAAGTCACTGAAAACACCACTATGGTCACTAAGCACACATCTATAATGCAGATCTTCATGCTGCTTTGCTTTTGGCAGAGCTAAACCTAGCATAGCAACCCACAGACGCACGCATGTGAGGCTTAGGTCCAATGTGCTCCTGCCCATGCTCCCGCAGATGGACTGCTAATATGAAATGTTGTCTGCAATACGAACACCTCTCATGCCGGTTACCAGGCCCAAGTAGTGCACTGCATTTTCATCATCGTTTTGGTGTTCAGTTTTTAAATGAACACTTAAGCACTTGAACTGCTTAAAAACTCTGGAAATGTCCATTCTGGACATGGGTAGACATCTCTGTCCCGCAGGTAGCAGCCTTCTAGCTTGCTGAATGCAGTATAGTCTTGAGGCCTTTTACGTGGCATCATTTGCAAAGGCTGATTTTCTTCAGGGGAACAACAAAACTTGTACTGACGCCATCGCTGGTAACTCCCTGAAGATCCAGTTGGCCTTTTGGGCCTTAATCTCATTTTTGGCCGATCTTTGCCTTTAAGTCTGCCTCCTTTACAGTCACTTGAGAGACCATTTAACTGTCCAGTCTCATTGAACGACATCTCACTACAACTCAGGTCATCTTCTGACTCAGAAACTTGTTTTTCTGGGTCAAATGGCGCATGAGATTTTAAAGCCAATGAGAGCTCACAGCGGAGTGAGCTTGGAACAGGTGCGTTTTCCTCATCAAACCTCTGATCTGGTGGCAGGCAGAGTTCTTTAAGCCAATTACGTCCTTCTTCCTTTGTCGTCTTTAAGAGGAAAAGCAAATAGTTCTTTAAAGAAAACACAAGGTTCTTACTTTGGGATTTGGCCTCTGTTTCACCTTGCTCCATTGCACTCTCGGGTTGCAGCAGGTTCAGAGTTGTTACCTCTAAGGAGGGTTTCTTCCTTTTTCCAGCTTGGATCTTTAACTCGCTGGCCAAAGGGAAAGCTTCTTGCTTGACCTTTTCCACCTCTGGAGAAGTTAAGATTTCTTCTTCCACCTGGAGCTCAGCTGCAGGAGGGCTGTGGACTGGTGGTCCTGGGGCATGTAGCTGAGTTTCGATTTCACTCTTAACATCTCCCAGCAAATGGGCCACAGATTGGTTTCTTTCAGCGGAGTCTTCTTCAGTTGGAGAAGACAGAGCAGTTTCTTTGATTCACAGAGCACCGGAAAATGTCCATTTTCTGGTGTTGATGAGATCTCTTTACAACGACTGACGTCTTTAGGGAAACTTCTGGAACCAGTAGTGGTTCTGCTGTCACTCCTGGCAGCTTCTCACTCAGGCCCCAAATCAATTTGTAGGACAGGCCTATTGTCCTGTGAAGACTCAAATATTTTATCTTCCTCTTCTGACCTAGTTGTTTCAGTCTGAGAGACAACTCGGTTCAAGCAGTCTGCAGACTTCACTTCAAGACTGCTTTTCTGGGCTGGTGATCTGGGATCAGTCAGCTGCTCTTTAGCAAAGGCCAGACTCTCACTCTCTTCTGAGGTGTTGAAGATGGAACTATACTCAGATATCAAGCTCTGGCAGAGAACAGAGACATGACTCAGGCAATTTTGCATCTGTGTGGGTCTTCTGTTGGAGAGTTTGCCATTTCTGAGGGAGCTGAATGATGGTGGAGGACGCATCTTGTTTAAACAAACAGGCCCCAGCACCGTCCACCCGAGAGGTAATTTCTGTGCCAGAGGAGCTCCCGAGGGACCCCTTATCTGATCTTCTACATAGAACAGGTCCGGACAATCTGAACCAATCAGGAGATGAATGCCCACATCTCTTTCAAACCTAGGCAGCTGTTTGCTTAGTTGCTTGAGGTGAGGATGTGCCTCTACAACTGCCTTCGTCGCTATTTGGCTTTTGTTGCGTGGTATAGAGGGACACTCATTGAGGCAGGGCAACTTGTAGTGGCTCTTTCTCCAACCGGGGACACTACAAAATTGGTGACCATTCTGCCTCGTGTTTTCTGCTTGCCGGAGCAAGTGGAAACAATGTAGTTTACGGCTTGAGTTTGGATGCGAAACATCCGAAAGAATTCTGGGGTGGCCAAAGAGGCGTCACTTTGTGCATCAAGGGCCACATACATTCTCTTCTTGAATTTTGGCTTGCCATAAGGGTACACATCGGCGAGACAGATGGGGTGGCAGACTCTAAACTTGTCGGCGTTGGTACACAGCTCAGTGCAAGCTACGGCAGCCGACTCAGGAGGGTTCTTCGCGTCATCTTTAACAGGACGATCAATGGAACTGGGAGCCACATTCTTAGCTGGTGGGTTCTCAGAATTGTGCATTGCTGTGCAGTGCTTCAAACTCTTGCAGTGGTCGCACTGAACCTTGACCTTGCAGGTTTTGGCGAAATGAGGTATGTCGCCACAGCATTTAAAACATACCTTTGAACTTTGGACCAATTCAACCCTTTCCTTATGAGGTTTCTTGGCGAATTCTCTGCAGCTGGCCAAGCTGTGGGGCCTTTGGTGAATGGGGCAGAGAATTTTCTTTGAGGCTGTACTTTGCTCTTGGGTAGGACGGTTGGCTTTGCAGTCGTCTTTGACCTTTGTCTCACAGCTGGTTTCAGTGGACTTTACGGTGTACGACCTTTTGATTTCTTTAGCTGGCTGCTTGATGTCATTGGAGGATTTGTCCTGGCGCTGTCTTTGGTAGAGCGCTTGGAAGCCTGTTTGAGGATCATTACGTTCCTCGGCGGCTTGAGTAATGAAGTCAACCAGATGAGCAAATGGAGGATAAACCTGAGAGTTAATCCTTTGTATCTGAAGACTTCTCTTCCCCATATTCCTGTAGGGGAAAGGGTAACTTCTGCACTATACTGTTCTGAAACAGGTGTTGGTCTAGGCAGGCCAAACCTGGGAGCCGAGGATCATCTTTGGCGGCCTGGAGTTGTGCCAGCAAGTCGCTCAAATCCCAAAGAAGGCTACAGTCTTTCTGCTTCAGCACTGGGAACTTGTTGAGCTGGTCCATGAGTGCTGTTTCTATGTTGGCACTGGCCCCAAATCTCTTATGTAGTCGATTCCAGGCAGTAGCCAAGGCCTTCTCTGGATCTGCCATGAGAGCCGCATAAATCTTGTGGACTTGAGCTGACGAAGCTGGACCTAGCCAGGTGATCAAAAGAACCAGCTCTTCATCAGCTGATAATCTATATTCCTGGATGGCCCGTTGGAAGATGGTTTTCCAAAGCAGAAAGTCCCCAGGCTCGTCAGAGAACTTCTGGACCCCTTTGGCTTTGAGGTCTTTTCTCGGGTTGCGACAAGGTAAGTACAACTGAGACTCTGGCACCAGCGCTTGATCCGGCGTCAAAGCAACCGAACTTTGTGGCTGTGAAGAGCTCTTGAAAGCGTGGTGTAGGCTTTCTGTTTGCGGGGGCTGAACTGGAGTAAACTTGGCCCTTCTTTGATGCTGGGTGGAACATCTTGGATTGGACTTGCGATGACCGAACGCTCGATATAGGAGCCTGAAAGCCCAAGTTGATGGCTTGACTCCCGGCCTTGCTTCTTCCCGTCTTGAAGTGCTCTGCAGTACTGAAGGTACTAATCTTTGATGGTCGCCCCGTAGTCTCTGGCTTGGCAAGGATGGGGCTGACTGGAAGCTGGGTGCTCAATTTGCTCAGATGCTCGGAGACTCTGGAAGTCGCATCCATCTCTGGCATGAGGCTAACATTGTGTTCCGATAGTTCTTCCTGTAAAGTCCTATCTAGAAATCTGGCCCTGATAAACTTTTTTGCGGCTTCCCCTTTAACTCGGAGCAGTTCCAAGTCATTCTGCTTTTGGGCTTAACTATTGGCTAGTTCAGTTTTGAGGCGAATTTCTTCATTTTTGAGATCCACCTCGTGACTTGCAATCTCAGCGTCAGCTTCCGCTAGTATAGCTGCCTTTATTTCCAAGCGTTTTGTCTCTTTCAAATGAAAGGCTGCTCTCTCAGAGGTAACACTTCCTTTGGAGGACGTGGAGCTGGAACTCTTGTAACTAGGCGTTGCCCGTTCTCTCTTTATGGAAGCTTTACTTGAATGATGAGATCTGCAACTGAGGGGCTGTGGTGACCACTCAATCAGACTGGCTTGACTGTTGACATCCGTCAGCGGCCTCCTATCTTGTCTAGGGGATGGACTGAATTCCAAAATGTCCAACACGGCCTTGATTTCAGCTTCTTTAGAATCAACATCCTCCCACAGCCGGTTATTCCTAAGGTCAGCTTCCGGGTTATTGATCTCGTGGAGTAATGCAGAGATCCTATCTATTGATGCTCTCCAACAAAAATGTGCATCCCTAATCTCGGCACCACACACCTGGGCCTCTGTGGGGTTGCTAGCTGCCTCATATTCCTGGAGGAGGTTTGCAATGTGCTGCCATGCGCGCTTCAATTGGGCATTCAAAACATCCTCCCTATGCAAGAGCTGTTCTAAACCTTTCTGTGTTGGGCGTCTAGACTTAGGGCTGCGTAGGTAGTATGAACTAGCCACCTCTGAACCCTTAGCACTCTCCATAGCTCTATAGAGTGAATGTACACAACAGAATCTATGATAATGCAACAAGAGGGCTCTAGCAATGCAGCAAAGACTCTGTGGTACACAGTAAAAATGTAATGAAACACAACAATACAGTAAATGTACTGATGTCTATGGGAATATTGCAAAAGATACAATGAAACACATGCAGCAATGTTCTATAAAGTAAATCTATAGCATTTAGAAAATCAAAGCGAAAAATACCTGCAGTGATATTCTAGAGCAATAAATTCTATACTGTACAGTGAATTCTAAAATGCAATGCAAACAAATGCAATGAGACTCTATGGCATGTGTAATAATAAATTTACAATGCAAACCTATGGCAATGCAAAATCTATAGCACTCAGAAAATCAAAGCGAAAATACCTGCCGTGATATTCTAGAGCAATAAATTCTATGGCTGTACAGTAGATTCTAAAATGCAATGCAGACAAATGCAATTTCAAGAGATGGGTACAACAAAATACAGTAGATCTGCATAGGACATACAGTAATCAATGCGGAAGCATGCAATGAAAGACTGTCAGTACAGACAGTGATCAACAAAATGCTATGAGATTCTATAGCATACAATACATCAAAGCATAACACAGGCAATGCAGATGTTACAATGTAAAAGCATTGCTATCTATGGCAAAGCATTAATATATATGGCGAAGCAATGGAGGCATACAAAGAGATAATACAGATAATCTTATTGTAAACTCTAACAATCATCCTGTGCCTTTGAAAAGAGAAGCAAACTCCAAGCCAGCCCTTCCCCCTGGCAAAGCAGGCATCAATCAACCTGCTGGAGGGCGGAGCATCAATCAAGGAGCAGGAAACTGAAGGAGGCGGCTCCCAACACTCGAGAGCCAATCGGAGAAATGGGAGGGCCCTTCTTTCAAGATGGCTGCTTCTGAAAATTTCGTTTCACTTCAGGGCCTTTAAGATGGGCTGGAGAACCTTGCTGCTGCCTCTTGCTGCTGAGGCCAGGAGGCTATGGCTGGTAGGCTGCCTTTCTTCCCTTGCTTTGCCTTGCTTCCTTGGTTGGGATGGGATTCTGAGTAGATCTTCTTTAAGATGTCTTCTACGTGGCTTTAGCTTTAGGCGAGCCCCAGGCCTTTGGGCCTTCTCCTTGGCTTGCTTCTGCTGAGGAAAAGGAGGGCAGGAGAGGCTTGCTTTCTGGCTCTCTTGCTTCTATAAGTTCAGAAGGACCTCTGAGGAAAGCTTTAAGATGCCTTTTACATGGCTGGCTTTTCTTCAGACTTTTCCTCTGGGATGTGGAGGCTTTTCCTGGGATGTGCTGCAGGAACAGATCTGGCTGCTTTTTTCCTTGCTTCTCTGGGTCCTGGATGGGCTTCTGAGGAGATCACCAGGACAGGAGGGCTGCGTTGGATGGCTAGGCCGCACTCAGATCTTTCCTTTACTATCTGTAAGTTGCTTTTGGCCAAGAGGCCTTTTCTTCCTCCCAGGGCCTGGGAGCCTTTCTTTACTTTACTCTGGGACGAAATGGCTGTACCCTGCGGCTAAGCCGCAACCTTTTCTCCTTTTAATATGCAGGTCCGCCTGGGCTTGGGTGGAGTGACCACGCAAACAGCTCTAAACACCCTATGCCCAGGGGATGCGGGTTGCCTTCCTGTGAGGGAGAGGGCCCCAAAGACTAGACAGAACCAAGCTTCGCGGAACAAGTAACTGGGTTTATTGAGCACTAGACACAAAACTGGCAGTGTCTGACTCCAAAACCTTTAAAACTGTCCACGGGCTCGAAGAATCCTAAGCCCTCTTGCTTGGTCGTCTTCTTCGGTCTGCGTGGGGGTAGATGGTAAACGCCTCCTTTCTCTGGCTCTGGCCAGCCGCCACGGGTGGTGGACAGACCCCACACAAGATGAAATCTTCAGCATGTTTTTTTCCCAATTCCTGTAAAATATGTTCTGATGGATTTGGTGCCTTTTGGAAACAAACTCCACAATTGTTTAAACCCATTGAGATGTAATGAAGCACAACTGACTAGATGTTTGCATGCTCGTTCTTTTCACTATCTCCAAATATACATCACTTGTTCCCTAGATTTCTGTGATTGGTTACACACATAAGAATATCTTCCAAATTCTCCATTCAGGTGTCATAGCCTCCCAAATTCCCCTAAGCCAGTGGTTCTCAACCTGGGGTCCCCAAATGGTTTTCACCCACAACTCCCAGAAATCCCAGCCAGTTTACCAGCTGTTAGGATTTCTGGGAGTTGAAAGCCTAAAACATCTGGGGACCCCAGGTTGAGCACCTCTATCCCAGGCCCGGATTAACCCCTTTTGACGGCCTAGGCCACACTTTGATTCCAAAGAATTATGCCCCCAAACCAACCTCTACCGCACCCCCACCTCCTCCTGATCACGGTGCCATGCGCCCTCCTTCCTTGAGTCAAGGAAGGAGGGTGTGAGGAGGAGGAGGAAGCAGAGGGAAGCCGGGGCCGCTGCCGGGCATGCGCGGCACCCAGGAACATGGCGGAGGAGGCAGAGGCGCTCACGCCCTCCTGCTGCGCATGCCCGGCAGTTGCCCCGGGGGTGGGGCTTTCCTCCGCCTCCTCCTCCTCATGCCCTCCTTTTTTGACAAGGGGCGGGGGAGATGGCGAGGGGGGGCAGTGCTCTCCCCCCGCCCTCCCCCAAGAGAAAGAGTCATCTCCATGCTGCGATTTTGCTTCAACATTTTTTTGGTCCGTGTGAACTGCGCCCCCCTTGGCTTGCGCCCCTAGGCCATGGCCTAGGGTGGCCTTATGGGTAATCCAGGCCTGCTCTATCCTAAGCAGAATGGAGAAGTAACTGGTGAAAAATAACTAGTAATATATACTAAGTTTTTTCCGCCAGTAACGAAGTTATTTAATTATTTGCACAATCATTTCTCTGAACAAATATAGATTGCCCTTGAAATTTAGTCATTTCCTATTGCCTTTGTTCACCCTTGGGGATCCATTCAAAATATGTTTATATTACAAACTTACCCTATAATCAAAACGAATTATGTTACTCACTGTACTTATCTCTCACCTCCAGCTGTCACTATTCTGCTGACAATGAGCAAACTATAGATTATTCTTTAACATCAACTACCAGGAGATAATGGAGAGTCGTCTCCTCTCCTCAGCGTATTTCATCTTGGGCTAACTTAGATCCCTTTGAAACACATCACTTAACTTTACTGTCAATAATTTATTGTTAAGTCTTATGTCAAAGGTGGACTGACATATGGTCCCTAAGCCACATATCTATTTTTGCAACTTTTGCTTGAAAATGCATTTGTGTGTGTATATGTTTAAAACTAGAATGGATTTCTGGCTTGGAACAGTCTTTCTGCTTGCTTGAAGACTATATGTTTCCTTGTCCTATAGATCTACAAAGAGCTAAGCTATGTTTACTGAATGGTTTTAAAATTGTGCTTCACTATGATAAATCCAGAAGTACCTTGATATTGTACCCTAATTAATTTGGAGTTTTGTTTTTTTGTTTTAGGTTGGGTTGGTTTTTGTACACAGACATTGGGATAGTTTCATGAATTTATGTCATTGGAAAAATGTGTATATCATATCGACTTTGAAAGATTCTTCTCTCAGCATACTACTGCTGTTCAACAAACTCTCAAAGGAACAAATCTGATGGTGTGACAAAGAATAGTCTATTTTTAACAAACCATTGCATGTGCATGAATTATTTATTCATATGGCAGGCTGTTTCTGGCGTTATATTCATCTTACAATTTCAAAGCAGCTTGAATTGTGTAATTCTCTATCTAAGAGAATATTGCACATCAAGAAAACTTCTTAATTTTCATATTTGGAAAATTAATTTTGTTTATTAGGGTTTTTTTGCTATTAGTACCGAGGGCCTGAGAACTTCCGGCCATCAAACTGATCTGACCTCCAGCAGGGGGTTCTGCAGCTCCTGGATGCCCCTGTTTGGGCCAGCAAGCTGGAGATACCTGGATACAGCAGCAGTTCAATTAGAATGTATTCATCTTTCTCGTTCTTCCCCCAACCTGACATTGTAACCAATCCCCCAATAAAGGTACTAAAATTGCAACATTTACCCTCTCTATAGTGTTGCATTGTGTCTTTCACTGCCTCAGCTAACCATGAACTATGAACCTACCCTTTCCCAAGCCGCAAAACACTGCAGGCTTGCCCGGGATGCCTTTGTGGTGTCTTGCGGAGGCCGGAGGCATGTTTTGCTAAACCATGGATACGGAAAACTCCCTCAGTCCCCATATCCGCAAGTTAACGGATTGACTCCATTTTGGTGGCAAATTTTTCCTACACTACTTCCTCACCTTTCTGCTATTTTGGATTTTTAGTTTGGACGTTTCCTCCCCAGAAATAACCCATTTTGTTCTGAGTATTATTTTTTAGAAAAATAACAGCTGACTGTCAAATCTCCGGGCACTCCTGCTTCTCATCATTCTCAACACGGTTACCGGGAATTGAGGAAGTCTGTGCCCCATGAGTCTGCTACGAGGTCATCCCTAGGGACTACATGATGGCAGACTAGAATCGACAGCCCCATGGCAGTCTGAGAAACATAGTTTTCAAAGTACGGGAACCCTTCTCAGTGTTGGACAAAATGGATTTCCCCTTGGTTTTATTAGGACTTCACATGACTCACCACAATGGACTCTTCCCCAACTTTTTCAAAGTACAAAGTAAAGTGTGTGCTTTAGGGTGTATAAAGAAGCTAGGGGTTGTTAACCCCTTTTTATGGAGTGTTAATGGTTTGAAGGCATGACGTGATTTCTCTTTCTTTCGACTCTGTGGCTAGGTGGTATCTCTTCTTCTGTTGGTTGGCTCAGTCGGGGTATTTGGGTGCTGTTCTCTATACACAAAGATCCAAAAAGATTACAAACATATCCCCTTTCCCTTTCCCCCCCCCCAATCTATCCCCCTATTAACCCGTTGGTTCTTCTCTCCTCCCTCCTTCCCCTCTTCCCCTTTATAGGCTTTTCACTTTAAGCTCTATATCTTTCTCCCTTTTGAAGTAATCTATCAAATCTGACCAATCCCATTTGCTGTTCTTTTCCACTGTCCTCTTTATCGTTCTTTCTCCCTCTAGGGCCTCTGTCATGGCTTCCATCTGAACCGTCTCAATAATTTTCATCAACCATTCTTCCCTTGTGGGGGCCTCTTGTGATTTCCAATGTCTGGCCATTACCATTTTTGCCGCCGTAGTAGTCAGGATAAATAGATTTTTATCTTTCTTATCCCAGGAGGGGTCCACTATGCCTAGTAGGAATAGTTCTGGACGTTTCTTGATCTTTCTTTTCAACATTTTCTCAATTCGTGTGTATCTCACTCCAAAACTTCTCTGCCGGGGCACATCCACCACATGTGGAAATATGTGCCTATATTTTTTTTTACAATTCCAGCAGTCTGGCTTTTGATTTTTATATATTTTGGCTAGTTTGTTTGGTGAGGTACCACCTATATATATTAGTTTAATCCGACTTTCCTTATACTTATGACAGTAGGAGATGTTGACGTTGTTTTTCCAAATGGCTATCCAGGTCTCCTCCTTTATCTTATATCCTATGTTTCTGGACCATTGTATTTTATAGTTTTCCCCTTTGGTCCCAGATTGATCCCAACTTAATAAAATTTTGTATATCCGTCCCACTTTTTTCTTTTTATCGTCGAAAATTATCTCTTCTAATTCATTTGGCGTATCCATAAATCCAGTTTTTATATCCTCTTTATATTTTTCTCTTAGTTGTAGATAAGAGAACCAATCAATTTCTCTGTCGGTCTCAATCTGTTCTTTGGTCCGTAGCTCATAGATATTGCCATTCCATCTCAGAGTTTCTTTATAAGTCAACCATCTCCTACTGTCAAGTTGGCGTATTCTATGAGCTTCCATCGGAGACACCCACAATGGAATCCCCGCCCCAAAATTTTTCTTATATTTATTCCAGATTCTTAGTAAGATACCTCTTGTGCTATGATTTGTAAAATTTCTATCCACTTTCAATTTGTCATAGTACATATACCCATGTAGCCCAAACTTCAGGTCAAAGCCTTCTAATTCTAGCAATCTATCGTTTTTTAGTTTGCACCACTCCCCCAGCCAGTTGAGGCAGTTGGCTTCAAAATAGCATCTCTTCCCCAACTTATTATGAACTTTCCCCAAAGTCTTATGGATTATCACTTATGAGTTATCATGAACGTTTCCCCAATCTCAATGGACTATTATAAACTCTTATTATGGGCTTTTTCCCAAACCCCTGGACTCATCAAAGGGCCCCTCCTTCCTGGACTTTCCTAGCTTTCATGGACTTTTAAAGAACTCTTTAGATTTTTTTTCTTATCATCATCATTTATTATTTCATTAGTCACCCTCCACCGGAGTGCTCTGGGCGACTTACCTAAAAACAGGATAAAAACAGAAGATTTTTACATACAATAACATAAAAATTGGTTATGAATTAAATGCTCTGCCAAAGAGCCATGTCTTGAGTGCTTACATAAAGGACTGTAGGTCATGCATGGCTCTTAAGTAAGGTGGCAGCAAGTTCCACAGAGTTGGAGCATAGATTGAAAAAGCCCTACGCCTTGTAGATTCTAGGCGTACCTCTTTGGGACCTGATATATAAAGAAGATTTTTGTGGGCAGGACGTTGAGACCGCTGATGATGGAAGGGGAAAAGGCGGTCCCTTAAGTATGACAGACCCTGGTCGTATAGGACCTTAAAGGTCAGGGTCAGTATCTTATAAGAGACCCGGTGTTCAATTGGCAGCCAATGTAGATGCTGTAGGATTGGTGTTATATGGCATCTGATAGGTGTTCTCGTAAGTAGCCTGGCAACCACATTTTGAGCAATACGAATCTTCCGAGTCACCAACAGCGGGAGGCCAACATATAGAGCATTTAATTATTTATTTATTTATTATTTTGACTTATATACCACCCTTCCCGAAAAGGCTCAGGGTGATTCACAGCAATGAACAACAAAACACAACATACTTGAAAACATAATAAAAACAGATTAATACCAGAGTAGGGGTTACAGCTTAGAGATTGAACGCCTGATGGAACAGGTTGGTCTTACAGGCCCTCCGAAAAGCCTGTAGATCAGTTATTGCTCGTGCCTCCTCCGGGAGGGCGTTCCAAAGGGTAGGCGCTGCTACAGAAAAAGTGTGCTGCCGCGTCGATGACAAGCGGCAGATCTTAAGTGATGGAACCTCTAGTAGGTTTTGATCCATGGACCATAGTGGTCTCTGGGTAACATGCAAGGAAAGGTGGTCCTTCGGGTACACTGGCCCCAGACCATGCAAGGCCTTAAAGGTTAGCACCAGCACTTTGAAGGCAATCCGGTGCTCGATAGGGAGCCAGTGCAAGCACTGTAAGACTGGTATGATGTGGCACGATAGTGTCATTCCAGCCAGCAGTCGAGTCGCAGCATTTTGCACCATCTTCAGTTTCCGGATTACTGACAAAGGAAGGCCAATGTAAAGGGCGTTACAGTAGTCCTCTCTCAAGATGACCGTGGCCTGGATTACTGTGGCCAGGTCGTCACCGGAAAGGTAGGGTGCCAGCCACCTTGCCTGGCGCAGATGGAAAAACGCTGCTCTGCTCACGGTGGAGACCTGAGCAGAGGGTCCAGTTGGACCCCCAGGCTTTTCACCAGAGGCAACGGGCTAACCACCTCACCATCCATTATTGGCAGCCGGAGCTCCCCCCACCCCCGGGGCGGCCCAGCCACAGGACCTCCGTCTTCGACGGGTTCACATTCAACCTGCTGGCCCATAGCCACCCAGTCACGGCTTCCAGGCACTGATGGAAATAATCGGGTACAGAGTCTGGCTGGCCTTCCATCCTAATGACACTCCAGAACAAAACTATGCATCAGTTGGGCAAGTGGACGCATATAGGTGTTAAATAATAGAGGGTAGAGGATAGCCCCTTGGGAGACCCCACAATTAAGGGGGACCCTTTCTGAGACCATCCCTCCCCTCTCCACCCGTTGTCACTGATCTTGGAGAAAGGAGGCCACCCATTTAAGTGCAGACCCCCTAACTCCCGTCATGGCTAAACGGTGGATCAATAGAGAATGGTCAACTGTGTCAAATGCTGCCATCAGGTCCAATAACACGGGCAGCGCTATCCCGCCTTGGTCCAATTGGCAGTGCAGATGGTCAGTGATAGAGACCAGCACAGTCTCTGTCCCGTGCAAAAAGCGGAAGCCAGACTGGAAGGGATCTAATTCGGTTGTATCGTCTAAGAACTGCTGCAGCTGTCCCGCTGCTGCCCTCTCAATCACCTTGCCCAGAAATGGTAAGTTCAAAACTGGGCAGTAATTGGAGGGAACCGAGCCATCAGCAGCAGACTTACTATTGCCTCTTTTAAACTCTCTGGAAAAACTCCTTGCTCAAGGGAGCTGTTTACTATATTCAACAGAGGTCCACATAACCCCTCCCAGCAAAATCTAACAAGCCAGGAGGGGCACGGGTCGAGGGAGCATGTTGTTGGTCTAGCTACAGCAATGATCTTGTTGATCACCTCTACGTCCAGCAGCTGGAACTGGTCAAAGGTAGGCCCATCGAGTGGCCACGGAGTCTCGAGTTCGCTCACTGTATGATCTTGTCTACAAAGAAGCTCTGGAAAACCTCAGCTGAAGGGGCCAAATCATTACTATTTGGGACAGTAGAGACCATCGTCAAAGACCAAATGATGCCAAACAATTTGCAATAGTCCAACCTCGAGAAAACCGTAGCATGGATAACCATTGCCAAAGTCTCTTTGGAAAAGTAGGTTGCCAATTTCCTCGCCTGACAAAGATGGAAGAAGGCTTGCTTGCTAATGGCAGTGACCTGAGCTTCCATTGTCAGGAGGGGATCCAGTATGACACCGAGGCTCTTTACAGTGATAGATGGACATAAAGGTTCACCATCAAAAGTGGGCAGTGGACATGCCAGCTCCGACAGGCGACCAGGCCATAATATTTCAGTCTTTGCCGGGTTCACCTTTCATCTGCTTGCACATAGCCATCCCGTCATGGCCTCAAGGCACAGAGTGAGATTGTCTGGTACTGAGGTTGCCCCTGGTTCTAGGCACAAGAGAAGCTTATGAATATAATGAAGCTTTATAAAACTCTGGTGGGTGGGATGACGGCAGATGTGGATCCCCTTATCCTCAATGTATTTTTCCCTGCATGATCCCCTCTCTCTCATGTATGAAATATTGATAAATATGAAATGCTACTGTTGATATTAGACTCCAAGCCGCTCCCCAGTTTCAAGGCGAAACCACATGCCTGGAATTGGCAAATTCCAGGCTGATTTGGGCCATCAACTTCCCAACTTGCATGACAGATGAGAGATAACCTTTTTGTTCTCGGAGGAAGCCCCACACAAGGACTTTAAAATAAAATATTGTTTTGAGATGTCATAAAAATATATATATATTATATCTCTTTCCTTAACATTTAAGCATATAAATATTTTTTACTGGAATAAGCATCATTTAGGATTTTTTTTAAAAAAAGATCTCGCTACCTGGGCAAGTCAATCAGATTTCTGAGTTGTCTGTCTGATCAGGCTTTACCCCTTGGCAGGAAACCCATTCATCAACAAAGAGGTGACATTCTCAGTCGTCAGAAGGCTGAAACTGTCCCAGCAGATTCCCTTTGTTTACCATGAACTGAACCAAAACTCATAAGCAGATATTGATCTGTGTCATG
>JARBWK010000008.1:86883042-86927714 GCA_030556195.1 Anolis apletophallus | reverse complement strand
GAAGGGAAAAACAACCTCTTCTTGCTTGCTGCTAACAAAGACCTAAAACAGAAACTAGGCTAACTCCTCCCACCTGGCAGGATGTGAGTCAGCTGGGAGCTGCTGTAGCAAGCCCCACCCCTTCCCTTGCTTAAGGCAACTTGGAAGGGAAAACAACCGCTTCTTGCTGCTGCTAACAAAGACCTAAAACAGAAACTAGGCTAACTCCTCCCACCTGGCAGGATGTGAGTCAGCTGGGAGCTGCTGTAGCAAGCCCCACCCCTTCCCTTGCTTAAGGCAACTTGGAAGGGAAAAACAACCGCTTCTTGCTGCTGCTAACAAAGACCTAAAACAGAAACTAGGCTAACTCCTCCCACCTGGCAGGATGTGAGTCAGCTGGGAGCTGCTGTAGCAAGCCCCACCCCTTCCCTTGCTTAAGGCAACTTGGAAGGGAAAAACAACCGCTTCTTGCTGCTGCTAACAAAGACCTAAAACAGAAACTAGGCTAACTCCTCCCACCTGGCAGGATGTGAGTCAGCTGGGAGCTGCTGTAGCAAGCCCCACCCCTTCCCTTGCTTAAGGCAACTTGGAAGGCCTTCCCTTGCTTAAGGCAACTTGGAAGGGAAAAACAACCGCTTCTTGCTGCTGCTAACAAAGACCTAAAACAGAAACTAGGCTAACTCCTCCCACCTGGCAGGATGTGAGTCAGCTGGGAGCTGCTGTAGCAAGCCCACCCCTTCCCTTGCTTAAGGCAACTTGGAAGGGAAAAACAACCGCTTCTTGCTGCTGCTAACAAAGACCTAAAACAGAAACTAGGCTAACTCCTCCCACCTGGCAGGATGTGAGTCAGCTGGGAGCTGCTGTAGCAAGCCCCACCCCTTCCCTTGCTTAAGGCAACTTGGAAGGGAAAAACAACCGCTTCTTGCTGCTGCTAACAAAGACCTAAAACAGAAACTAGGCTAACTCCTCCCACCTGGCAGGATGTGAGTCAGCTGGGAGCTGCTGTAGCAAGCCCCACCCCTTCCCTTGCTTAAGGCAACTTGGAAGGGAAAAACAACCGCTTCTTGCTGCTGCTAACAAAGACCTAAAACAGAAACTAGGCTAACTCCTCCCACCTGGCAGGATGTGAGTCAGCTGGGAGCTGCTGTAGCAAGCCCCACCCCTTCCCTTGCTTAAGGCAACTTGGAAGGGAAAAACAACCGCTTCTTGCTGCTGCTAACAAAGACCTAAAACAGAAACTAGGCTAACTCCTCCCACCTGGCAGGATGTGAGTCAGCTGGGAGCTGCTGTAGCAAGCCCCACCCCTTCCCTTGCTTAAGGCAACTTGGAAGGGAAAAACAACCGCTTCTTGCTGCTGCTAACAAAGACCTAAAACAGAAACTAGGCTAACTCCTCCCACCTGGCAGGATGTGAGTCAGCTGGGAGCTGCTGTAGCAAGCCCCACCCCTTCCCTTGCTTAAGGCAACTTGGAAGGGAAAAACAACCGCTTCTTGCTGCTGCTAACAAAGACCTAAAACAGAAACTAGGCTAACTCCTCCCACCTGGCAGGATGTGAGTCAGCTGGGAGCTGCTGTAGCAAGCCCCACCCCTTCCCTTGCTTAAGGCAACTTGGAAGGGAAAAACAACCGCTTCTTGCTGCTGCTAACAAAGACCTAAAACAGAAACTAGGCTAACTCCTCCCACCTGGCAGGATGTGAGTCAGCTGGGAGCTGCTGTAGCAAGCCCCACCCCTTCCCTTGCTTAAGGCAACTTGGAAGGGAAAAACAACCGCTTCTTGCTGCTGCTAACAAAGACCTAAAACAGAAACTAGGCTAACTCCTCCCACCTGGCAGGATGTGAGTCAGCTGGGAGCTGCTGTAGCAAAGCCCCACCCCTTCCCTTGCTTAAGGCAACTTGGAAGGGAAAAACAACCGCTTCTTGCTGCTGCTAACAAAGACCTAAAACAGAAACTAGGCTAACTCCTCCCACCTGGCAGGATGTGAGTCAGCTGGGAGCTGCTGTAGCAAGCCCCACCCCTTCCCTTGCTTAAGGCAACTTGGAAGGGAAAAACAACCGCTTCTTGCTGCTGCTAACAAAGACCTAAAACAGAAACTAGGCTAACTCCTCCCACCTGGCAGGATGTGAGTCAGCTGGGAGCTGCTGTAGCAAGCCCCACCCTTCCCTTGCTTAAGGCAACTTGGAAGGACAGAAACTTTGGTGAGATTTATTTTGGGAAGGGGATTTCCTGGATTCCTTGGGCTCTGGCCTCTTCCAGGCAGAGCCCCCCCCCCCCCCCCTAATTTCTGTTTGATAACACTATTGTTCTATGATACGGTCACAAACTGCATTTAGTAAAAGTTTGTAACTGTACTGTTTAGGTGCTGAAAGGGGCTACTTTAAAGCCTGCAAAAAAAAATTTAATTCATACAAACAAGTCACAATTATTTTCTAGTTAATTGGTAGGCCCAAGGATTTCTACAGCATTTAAACACGAAAAGTCTGTTTTTAGGGCACAATTCAAAGTTCAGATCATGGCTTAGAGCTAGGTATCTGTCATACTTTATTTCCTCCCATGAGCCTTCTTGGATCCTGATATTCCCAATAGAAGCTATTCTCTCTCAGGGTGAATCTACATGTGCCACAAATGGCAATGCTGATCAGGGGTGGGGTACCTTGTTTGCATCACCATGGTCTGCACTGCCAACTCCTAGCATTCTGAGTTTTATTGTGCCCACCAGGCATGAAAATGGCAGTGTTCATTGCTCTGCAGCTCTAGTGCCAATAGCTGGAACAACAAAGTGACACGAAGAGAAGGGGGTATAATTCCCTCCTTTCCCCCATCGACTCCTTTGATTGGCTCATCACTCTAGCTAGTGTGGTGTCTGAAATCTCAGGTTTACCTTCCCGGCATATCTGCTTCAAATCTGCTCCAGTGAAAACACGCAGATCAAGGGCAAGATCAGAAATCAATTTCTTGTGTAGGCCAAGGAAAGATGTCAAATAAATTTCGCCAAATCTGAACATTTTATAGACATTTTACCGACATTAGAAAGAGTGGGCATTTGCCTCGATTGGTGCAAATTGTGATCATAGGTTCAAAAACACATTCATTTATAGTTTGTGATTGGTGTGCGGTGGGCGGTGTGGCAGGAAACTTAATGGTTTTATCAGAGGAATTCTGGAGTCTGCCTCCTGAAGCCACACCGCCCATTTCTGACCCTAAGGAGCACACCTACAAATTGATGGGGTCAAAGCTTTCCGAGACAAACCAGGAAAGGGATCTTGGGGTTTTGGTGGACAGCTCAATGAAGATGTCAACCCAGTGCGCAGCAGCAGTGAAAAAAGCAAATTCTATGCTTGGCATGATCAGGAAGGGAATCGAAAATAGGTCAGCAAATGTTGTATTACCTCTCTACAAATCGATGGTAAGGCCACATTTGGAGTACTGTGTACAATTCTGGTCTCCGCACCTTAAGAAGGATATAACGGAACTGGAAAAGGTACAGAAAAGGGCAACAAGAATGATCCAAGGGATGGAGCAGCTCCCTTATGAAATCAGGTTGCAACGCCTTGGTCTTTTCAGCCTTGAAAGACGGCGTTTAAGAGGTGACTTGATCGAAGTGTATAAAATCATGAATGGGATAGAAAAGGTGAATAAAGAAAAACTATTTTCCTTGTCACAAAACACTAGGACTAGAGGGCACTCCCTGAAGCTCCAAGGTAGGAAAATTAGGACTAATAAAGGGAAATATTTCTTCACCCAGAGGGTCATTGGGTTATGGAACTCACTTCCAGAAGAGGTTGTGACAGCTGTCAGCCTGAACAACTTCAAGGCAGGATTAGACAGATTCATGGATACCAAGTGTATCGGTAGTTACTGAAAAGGACATTCAAGTGCCACCTCGGAGTTGGTTGAGGTAGGCAGGATTTCCCTGGGTACTGGTTGTGGGGGGTCGGGAGCAGGTGAGGGTTTTGCCCTCCTTTCTGCTCGAGATCCCAGTGTACAACTGGTGGGCCACTGTGTGATACAGAATGCTGGACTATTTATTTATTTATTTATTTATTAACTTCGATTTAGTATACCGCTCACTCCGGAGCTCAGAGCGGTTTACAGAAGAAGCATAAACACCGTGAGTAATAAAACAGATTAAACAGTTAAAACACATTTAAACATCAAAGCAGTTAAAACATATTAAAAACACTAGCCCTCAGCAAAGGCTGGGGGGACAAGATAAGAATCTGGGGGGGCCCATAGGCGGCATGGCACACAGTGTGGTTGAGTTAAGGGCGAACGCCTTCCTAAAGAGCCAAGTCTTCAAGGCCTTGCGGAAGGGCAGAAGAGCGCGGATGGCGCGGATCTCCTCCGGGAGGCCATTCCAGAGACTTGGGGCAGCTACAGAGAATGCCCTCCGCCGTGTAGTGGCCAGTCTGCAGGTTCCAAGGGAAGGCACCTCAAGGAGGTTAAGCTCCTCAGAGCGCAGTGATCTCGCGGGCACATAAGGGGTAAGTCGCTCCCTCAGGTACACTGGCCCCAAACCATAGATGGCCTTAAAGGTGAGAACTAACACCTTGAAGAGGACCCGGAATTCAATCAGGAGCCAGTGCAGCTCGTGCAAGAGTGGGGTCGCGCGGTCAGATCTTGCAGCACCCAGGAGGAGGCGTGCTGCGGCGTGCTGCACTAGCTTAAGCTTCGGATCATCGACAAGGGAAGGCCAATGTAGGCGCATTACAGTAATCGAGCCTCGAGATGACCGTGGCTTGGATCACCGTAGCAAGGTCGCGTTGGGAGAGGTAGGGAGCCAGGCGCAGCCAACCGTAGGTGGTAGAATGCTGTCCTGCAGGTGCAGCCAATCTGCTCCTCCATGGACAGGTGGGCGTCAGCCGGACCCCCAGACTTTTACCGATGGCAGAGGGCAGAGGGCCACACCATCGAACGTTGGCAGCTGGGTCGCTACCCCCAGCGGCCCAGCCACAAGATCTCCGTCTTCGCCGGGTTCACCTTCAACTTACTGGCTCGCAGCCATCCAGTAACGGCTTCAAGGCAAAAGATGGAAATTATCGGGTACAGAGACTGCCCCGGGGTCCAACCTCAGAATGAGCTGGGTATCATCAGTGTACTAGATGGGCTGAGGTCCGATTCAGCATGGCTTTTCTTATGTTCTTATCAGTTTCAGGATGGGATTAACTTGATAAACAATTCTTGTTGATTGGCATGGCTGGCAAAGATTCCCTGTGATAAGATAATAGATGTTATTTTTAACCCGATGGGTTTAGGGTTTTAAGGGAGATTTCTATTGTGTGGAAAGATGGAAAGGCGGCATTCTCATAGCCTATTTTGCTAAAGGATTGAACTGCACCCAGGCATGTAGCCCGGGAGGGGGGGCTCAGGGGGCTTCAGCCCCCGATATTCTCAGGGTGGTCCGTGAGAAGGCCTTACTGGTACATTATTTAAACTGTTATGTTTATTCATATCATGATCTGATCACCATGCTCATTATATCCCACATTCATGGGGTTATTGGGATAACAATTCAAAAGGTTTGGTAGGATAGTCCCTCTCTTACTCAGACTCAGCCCCTCCCAAATCAAACTCAGCCCTCCATGAATCAAAATCCTGGCTGCAGCCCTGACTGCACCCATATAGGTATTTATTAAGTATTAGGAAAGGAATGATGAGTTGGCAGTTGAGTCTTGTCAGGATCAGTAAGATCAGAGCTGGTGTTGCTCTGATTTCCTGACCTGCCAGCATTTCCCTGAATGCCTGGGCTGCCTGCATTGCTCAGCTCATAGATAAGATAAGCTCCAGGTGTTGGCTTTGGATAGCCTTGGGTCACACCACACCAACATGAGTAGCACGGACTTGCTGACTCAGGAAGGATATGATGAAATATCCTCTGGACATTGGGACTGCTGAGTCAGAGGGGAAATGATGCAACCTCTCTTGCACATTGCAGGCCATGGGGGGTGGGCCTTTGATGTGATGGACAGGGGATGGGGTGTGTTTTGTATATAAGGTGTGTTTGTTCCTTGTGATGCCAGTTCTGGCATCAATAATGTTATACCTTCAATAAATCTAGTGGGATCGATTTGCCGTCTGCGCGTGGTCCTTACAGAACATTGGAGCGTTCTCACAAGTCTGTTGTGGGTTGTTCTTCTTGGTCTTTTGAACTGAGTGAGTTAACTTGTGGACATCCCAGCTCTTTTGAGTGTCCATGTTTTAGGACAAGTATCAGTCCAATCACCAAGCAACAAGCACCACTATTTTTGTGCCCAGAACAATAGGGCAAGGTAGATATCTCTGGGCTACTCAAACTCAGTGAAAGCGGGATGATGGTGTAAATAGCCACAGCTGCTTCCCAAATAGGAAGTGCAATTTTTTCATTAGTCGTCATAAATAAAATCAGATTCATTAAATTCATACTTATTACACGATATCTAACACGTGGGCGTAGCCTGTGCCAATAGCTTAAGAATCAAAACTTACCCAATACTTTTTGTTTGAATTTTGTAAACCTCAGAAGCTTCTCAAAGTCAATTTTATTTTCAGCACAAGCAAGCCAAACAAAGCTGAAAAGGCTGTCATTCCTTTTTATTAATTAATGGCCTCTCACCATTACGAAAGGGAAACAGCAGGGAGAAAACAGTGTTCACTGGGAAAAACACTAAGCACAGAATTCTGAGAAATGTAGTTTTGGAAAGCGAGGAACTCTATGCTACAGAATTCAAAAGGCCCTGCCCTAAACTACATTTCCTAGAATTCCACTCATCATCAGAAAGCCCCAATCAGGAGAGGGGAGAGATTTGTCTCTCCATAGCGCCAGCCAGACTTCTAATACATTGTTGAAACTGCAAAGAGGAGGACTGACTGATACTTCTAGTAAGTAAATCTCTGTGCTGGGTTGGGAAGAAATCCCTAACTAGAAGTTCTATTGGTTAATATGAGAGACATTCAATGAGATAGCTGTTGTGACTTTAAAAATGTTTTTGTCAAAAAATTTAATATATGAATGTTTCTGAAAGTTGGGGAGAATAATCCCATGTTAGCTTCTGTCATTGTACAGAAAATTCAAGGAGATAGCTCTTGTAGTTTGTTTGTTTTTTAAAAAAAGTTTATAAAAACATTGAACATTTCCCCAAAATCCATGGATAAGTGCAATGTTCTGAAACTTGATGGGCTAACAGGGGTAAATGTATTCCGTTGTCACAAGTTTCACCCCAGTAGCTGTAAAATGAGAGATAAAGGAGTCCCTGAAGTTTTCCCACTTTCACTATTAGTATAATGAAAAATAATGGAATTTCATTACTCTTGTTATAGTTATAGTATATGATACTTTAGAAACACTTTAGAAATGATCTCACATTTGTTCAAAATGTGGGTGAGCTCTAGAGCTTTGGGAAAGCTCTGGATTGTGGTGTTTCAGCCTGGTGCTCATGGGCATGCTAGGGATGATGGGAATATTCCTGAAAACCCTGATGATGGGATTGTTCCTGAAAATGCTGATGATGGGATGCTTAGTGAGAATTCTGAGATGCAAAGTGACCTTTCAGATGAGGCTTGCTTTCCTGGGAACATTTCTCTTCCCAGGGCTTCATTAGATGAGAATTCTTGTGTTCAGGACTCTGAAGGTCTTGATGTTGATAACGGGACACCTGGGAATCTTAACGAGTTTACATTTAACCGCCGAGATAGCATTCAGGAATCTAGGTAGGCTGCCAGCCTCCGATGTAGCAGTCGGTTTGCAAACCGAAACTGATTTGTCTTTATATTACATGGCTAGAGAAATTGTCTTCAATTTCCAGGCTTTGTTTAAAATACCATGCCAATTTCTGTCTTGTCTCAAGCTCTTGATTTTGCCTAGGCCTTTGTGCACGTTTTGCTCCTATAGCTGCCTTGTATTATTCATGGGAATTGCATCAAGCTTTTTACCTTTGCTTTTGGATTTTAGAACTTTACCTTTGCCTTTGGATTTTGGGACTAATTGAACTGTGTGATTTACCTTGGATATATTCTACAATTGATCTTCTAACCCTTTTGTTGGACACTATAATTGTTTCAATAAAAGCCTATTATTCAGAGACTGTTGTGTGTGTAACTAGGGGGGTGCTCCTTGTCTGAAGTGCAATATGGATTTACCCCTTGACATTAAGCAGCCTTGGCCCACATTAACCCCCATGAGGCATGAAGCTGCCACAAAGCTGATTTACTCGCCCTTCAGTATAACTGGCTTTCAAAGGCATGTCTGGTGTAGATGCAAGGCGGGGTCACATTGTTGACGTCTTCTTGGCTTTGAAATGCTTCACCTAGGGCAGGGGTGCTCAGAATGGTGATCGGGATCACCAGGGTGATCTTCAGGCCTCATCCTGGTGATCTTCAGGTCCCTGACCAGGTTTTTTGCTGTTGGTCCTCTTCACGCACCCCGGCACGCTGCAAAGAAGTCCTCCGTCGTTGCTCCTCCCTGCTTGCGCGCCGCCTCCAAAAGCTCCAAATCCAAGAGGCAGAATGGGCCCCCTCTTTTGGATTCCTCCTCCTCCCTCCGTCCTTCTCCAGCCACTCAGAGTCGTAGGAGACCAAAGGGAGCGGGCCTGGATAACGCGATGCATGGCTGGCCCCGCGCATGCGAAGCGCCCATTCTGCCTCTCTGACTTCTCGTGAGCTCTTGGAGGCGGCACGCATGCTGGCGGCGTGGAAATAGGAACGACGACGGAGGAGAAGAAGAAGGACACTTTGGGGTCATTTCCTTACCGCATCTCAAAGGTCGGTCTTTTTACTTTGGGGTGGGTGCTTGATTGTTCTGTGGCATGTCTCTTTGTTTATTTTTAATGTTTAAATGGCCTTTTAGCTCCAAAGCCTCTCTGCTTGCTTTGTTCCTTGAGAAATATATGTTGGGGAATATGGAAATGTGGGAGAAATGGGGTGGTTGGATGTATTTTTGCATGCCCCTTTGTTTACCTTGCTGAGTATTAAATGGCCTTGCAGTTCAAAAGCCTTACTTTCTGGCTGATAATATGTGTGGTAATATGGCAGTGTGGGAGAAATGGGGTGGTTGGATGTATTTTTATGCTGTTTTATATTGTTGTTATTAAATTGAAATGTTGATGTTTTATAACTTCATTTTATGCAAACTGCCCCGAGCCTGCTGGAAGGAGCGGTACATAAAAATGAATAATAAATATAAATAAATAAATAAGAAAATAGTTATACGTTTTACATTTCTGGGCAGGTGATCTTTGGGACTTGGTTTTTTAATCAGTAGCTCCCATGCTGAAAAAGTGTGAGCACCCCTGACCTAGGGTGACTAGTGCCTCCCTCCTGGCCTCTGTCAGCAGAAAAAATATTTTTCTCTCACAGGCTTTTGAGAACTAGGTGTTTTTAAAGAACAATAAGATGCTGCATTAATTTAATTGCACTGTTTTTATATTGTTACTGTTCTTAAGTGACTGTTTTAATTATTAGTAATGCCACTGATAGTTTAGTTCTGTTTTAATGTATTCATATATTAATTATATTTGTTTTAATTAATGATCTTCCTTGAGTCAGTTATTAGGCATGATATAAATATAGATGCTGGATAAGGAGGGGGGAGGAACATGAATGGCTCAGAACAAAGGTAATGCTGCCCTATTTACCACCATGCTTAGAAAATTGGGAGCAGCTTACATTCTCATGCAGTTCCCCAGGCATTCTGCCTTACTTTCAGTTTTGCATAGCATTTGCATGCCATTGTGTCTGTAATAGGCTGTCAAGTCTCAGATCACTGTGGAGAGATGTGGTGTCTGCATGCATTTGGGCCCACAATATCATTTGAAGCAAGCCAGAGAGGGGAACATCATGACTCATGAAGCTTTTGTGGTATGAGCCCTTCAAGGAATTGTACATGGATTGAAAAAAAATTATCTGTGTGTGGAACTGAATTTTTCAGAAATATTATGTAAGGTGTGAGAAAATCCCATGTGTTATTTGAGCTGTACATATTGACCCTGTGAGGGATAAACCCTGGTGGGAATCACTCCAGCTATTAAACATTTTCTGACTGCAGGGGTCGGGGAATCAAAGAAACAAAATCCCCTAAAAAACCATCCACCCGCATATTTGAACTGTCATATTGAACTTTGATTTCAACTCCATTTACTTTGCTCCCACTTGAATCGGAAGAGACTGTAAGGACCATCCAGTCCAATCCCTACAAATGCTAGCAGTAATACTTATCATCATTCTTCACTACTTTCATTATTATAGTATAATAGTTAAAATATAAGTGTTTTAATGTAATTTTATTATATTTATTATAATATATTATATGAATTAATTGTAACTTTACCAATGTGTAGACTGGAGTACAAATAATAAAACAGTTTAGACAACTTGAACAACTAAAACTGTACAGAAGAATATTTTTACAGAATTTTAAAAGTACAAAATACAAGTATATATAAAAGTACAATACAACAGCCAAATCCACAGGACTGGTACTTGCCATTCAATTAACCCACAGCTGACAAAATATGACCTCTCTAGGCATTTTCTGTGTCAGTTCATGTGATTCTATGGTATTCTTGGTGTATTTTATTGCATGGCCCTGAAAATGCCTCCAAGCCACACCTCTTTTGCAAACAAAACAGTTAGGCAACAGCATGGCAGACGTCCCATAATGTTATTCTGAAAATTTTGGAAGAAGAGAAGGAGGATGGTGGTTGGGGAGAAGGGGAAGAAGAGGAGAAGGAAGAGGCACATAACAAGAAAAACCACTCTAGAAGCATTGCTCAAGGGAGAGATAGCAATGCCATTAAGAGGGAAAAAAGGCTAAAAGGAGGTTTGGCTCCTTATTTTTGGTCTAACATTTCAGCAATTGAAAAGCACGGAGTGGTGGACAGGAGCAAGAAAGAGCAATCGCCAAGAAATATTTTAATATAGGGTCTAAAATTACCTATATGAACCATGGATAATATGGGGCCATATGTATGCCATCTCACAAAACATTGAATTTAATTCCCAGGCTTTTGGTTTGATATCCGAATGAAATATCATAATATATTTGACTAGCTGCCATCCATAAACAATGACCACTTGCATTTGTCTCATCGGACCCTTTTCCTTGTGAGTATAATATGTTGTCCTTAAACTTTAATAAAATCTTCAGTTTTAGTAAGGACATTTTATAGCCATCCTGTCAAGAACCATAAAGAACTTTCAGTGTGATTTCATTTCAATAATATTTCTTTCAAAACCCAGATATCATGCCTATTATATATTTACCAGAATTTTGTTCAGGCTTGCTTAAATGTCTCAATCAATAGGGTTTGAAAGGGCATGTCTCATAGAAGATAATTGCACCAGAAAATAAATTGTGCTGCCAGGAAAAAAATCTCTGATATTCAGCATCACAGGCCTTGTGCAGACATTCACATGTTTTTATCTTAGGTTTTTTTGTTTAAGTGGAACCAGTTTCATACCTTGCTTGAAAATAAGTTTCCTCACTATTTTTACAACATTGTACAAACTTTGCAAGATTTGCATGCCATATTTTGCTTCTATGCTCAATATATGTAGCATACAGGTACAGTTCCTGATACCTAAGGTGCACCTGCATTGTAGAGTTAATGCAGTTTGTCACCACTTTATGGAATCTTGAGAATTGTAGTTTGGTGAGGCAGAGAAGGCAAAAGACAACGTAAAACTAGTGCTCCTGTGATTTCATAGCTGTTTTTTCAAACTGCATTCATTTTTCAGTTTAGATGAAGCATTACTGCTCCAGAAACATGAGATTCTATTACTCACTGCCTTGAAGATAGCCACTCAAACAACCTCTTCACAAGGGACATTTTTACCCTGTTTTGCCATTTTTATTCATGGCAAGGACAGGGCCTGCCATTTGCCATCACACGATGCACGGCAGTCCCACCCACATTCCTACCAAAGTGGGAGAGAAGCACTGAAATGCGCTTCCTCTACCACTATGGAGAGGAATGTGTATTTTGGGTAGCTACTAGGCATGAGAAAAAAGTTATGAAAATGATTCGTTTCGTAAGAAATTCGTAAGAAATGCTACTTTCGTAGTATTTCCGCACCTGGACGCCAACCAGGAAGTGGACTTTCTTTTTCGAACTTCGGGGGCAGGATTTTCTTAAGTGTCGTTATTAGGTCGTGGGGGCACCCTCCTTCTCTCTCACCACCCTCCCCGCCTCCCTTGCCAATAAGTATTATGGCAAGGCAAGCCCTAAACTCACTCCTTCTTTTCGGCTGGAAGCCCGGAAAAATGTAAACAGAGAGGATTACTCAGAAGTAAATCTGCAAAGGAGGGCACTTTGGATGAAGGGCCCTCCTTTGTGGATTTACTTCTGAGTAAACCTCTCTGTTTACATTTTTTCCAGGCTTCCCTGTCTCTCCTGCCCTGCCAGGATCTAAAGCATCAAAGAGTATTGGGGTGAGAAACCAACCTAATGTATAATAGAATGAATGCTACTGTAAGTGCCTAATATTATAAGTAATCCAACTGGTCATACCTACATTCCATGCACATGCAATAATACAGCAGTAATAACAATAACAAGAGGTAAAATTCAAACCGAAGTATTCTGACAGGTCTCTCCTCATGCGGTGCAAGCGGGCTCTTCTCTCTGTGAGCCCGAAGAGCCCGGGAAAAGCCAGTGTTTGCTGCTTGGGAGCACACACATACATATTCTTGGGGGGATTTGCTGCAGAATCCGGGCTCATAGAGAAGATTCTGCAGCAAATCCCCCCCCCAAAGAATATGTATGTGTGTGCACCCAAGCAGCAAACACTGGCTTTTCCCGGGCTCGGGCTCACAGAGAAGAGCCCGTTTGCACCGCATGAGGCAGGGACCAGTCAGAATACTTCGGTTTGAATTTTACCTCTTCTTATACCCATTGTTATTACTGCTGTAATATTGCATGTGCATGGAATGTAGGTATATGACTAGCCTGGGCAAACTTGGGTCCTTGCTCCCTCGGGATCGGGGTGAGAGAGAGGCAGCGAGGAGCGAGGGGGGCTTCTCCTCCTTTTCTTTTGCTGCTTCCAAGAATAGAATACCCCCTTCCCTCCTTTGCTCCCTCCTTCCTATTTGGAGAGTCCCATCTAGAATTCAGTGTGATTTATTCAAGTTTTGGCCTACAACTCCCAGAAATCCCAGCCAATTTACCAGCTGTTAGGATTTCTGGGAGTTGTAGGCCAAAACCATCTGGAATGCGCATGCGCTGGCATACGAACTACTAACGAAATTCGTTAGTAGTTAAGTTACATTTTAGAAATTTTTGGAAATTTTTTGTAAGTCTTCCTATTACTAATCAACCCCCCCCCCCCCATTAGATTTTTGATTTCCTATTTTTGGGTTCTAAAGCATGCCTAGTAGCTACAATGGAGCTACCTGCACTTTCCTCCCCTTTTCCTCTTATGATGGAGGAAAGGGTGGCAGGGCACCATCTGATGGGGACTGGGACAGTGTGCCAGTAATATTATTATTATTATTTATTTGTATTCCGCCCCATCTCCCTGAAGGGACTCAATGCATCCTGTCACACCCTCACCATGTGATGGGATAAGGAGGAAGGTTTGTGGGGCGCAATGAGCTGCCTTGCACGACTACCCTTTTGCCAGCAACTGCTGGGAGAATGGCATGGCCCAAAAGGTCTGTGGGAAGAGGTCATTTTTAGGATGGAATATACATAATGTACTGTGTGTGGCAAGGAAAGACATAGTGCTATCAATTTGGCATATATCTCTACAAAAATAAGCACGTGAACAACATTCAGGTACAGATATCACCAGCAGCACTCACTGGCAAACGTGTATCAACCCAGCTTCTTGGTGTCCATTCTCGGTCATGGGTGCAGGGATCTCTTTATTTTCTTTGCCACCCATCATTTAAGGGCACCTGACTGCCCAGGGAGAGGGAAATTCTACAATTATCTTTGGCAGCTAGCATTTGAATAAGGACTTCATAGGATGGGTGGGAGGGAAGCGGGTGAAAGCATTGGGAAGAGTGAGTACCCACCTTACCGTGTTTTCTCCTGGCAGGGTCCATCCCAAGTCCTTCCCCAGTCATCTTCCCACTTTCCCCCTTTCCCCCCCACTTTTCCCCTCTTTCCCCAACTTCCTTGAATCAGGAATAAGGCAACATCCGACTCCTGAAAATGAAGTCTTCTCTCTGTTTTAGCATGCTCGCAAGATGGATTTCCACAGACAGCCAAATAAAGTGGCCATGCAGTGTATGTCCCTACAGTATAGCAGCTAGGGGAGTAATAAATAATAGGAGAGTAAGTGGCCAGCAATCACACCCTGCATTCAGATGGCAGTTTTAGAACATATTTTTATGGATTTTTAACTGTGAATTTTTTAATACCAGTGATATTAAATTTTGTTTTAATGTTCTTTATTTGTAGATTTTAAATTGTATTGAAATGCTTGTAATTTCAGCCGCTTGGAGTTTCCTTTGTAGAGAGAAACAGTGGGGGGGATATATATATATATATAATCCAGAAGAAGGTCAAGAGACCAGAAGGAATGGGTAGGGTTGCCACCTGTCCCATATTATATGGGACGCCCTGTATTTTTGCTCTGAATTTCGTGTCCCGTATTTTCAGCTCCTGTCCCATATTGACAGGACAGGACAGATGGCAGCAGGAGGTGAGGCCAGGCCAGCAGGGAGTGCCACCGCACCAGCAGCAGCTTCTCCACAGTGCTTGCACTCACTCGCTCACCTCGCACTCACTCGCAGGCACGGCAGGCAGCAGAGCAAAAAAAAATCTGCCTGGTTCCTAAAGCTGAGCCTGACACAATTCTCAAAGTTCAAACTGACAAAAACCTTTCTCTATAACAGAGAGCCTCCTTTTCTCTTATTAGGGGGAGCCATGTGGATCCCTCTTACAGAGAGAAGGCAAGCTCCTGCCTTGGCTCTTCTCTTTGGCCAAAAAAGGTTGCCCACTCCCCTGGCCTAGAGAATCCAGGTTTAATGCGCTTATCAAAGCTTTTGGAAAAATAGATGCATAATGTTAAGCCGAAGGCATGAACCACATGACTTACTGCTGGGTTTTCCATTATATGGGAGACAAGACATCTGGCTTCTGTTTGGCATCACTTCTCCATTGAAATGCTTTCCTATTTTAAAAGCCTTTTCAGTACAAAATTGAAAACTGGGCCTCTGCATGTTTTTTCTGCATGTTTTGTCATACCTAATGCATTTTATTACTATTATAACGCTATTAGTAATAGTACTGTATGTACAATGCATTAGGTATGACAAAACATGCAGAAACACACTATGTACTGTTAAGAGGGTGTAAGTCAGTTTCTTTTATGAATTTCAATCATGATCTTATTCTGTTAATAAAACTATTTATACATAACGTTTAATTTTCAAGTTTTTATGAAGTGTCCCTTATTTTTGTGAAAAAATCCCATATTTTTAGGGGCAACCCTAGGAATGGGGCACTTGGTACTCAATGTATTCATGAAGGCAACATGCAAAAGGGAAATGCTTAGTGCTATTTGTTCCCTTTCTGCTATCCAGCCTCAATAACCTTGCAGATCAGCAGACCCCTCATTGGTGCTGTTCAGAAATTCTGGGTTGGGTTGCTGAGTGGGAAAATGCCATTTATCCTAGAACACTGCTATTTAAACTGTGGATCCTGACCCTAAATGGTGTCCCTAAGAGAATATTGAGGTTGTGGAAAATTTGGCAACAGTAAAAGCTTTCTGAATGCCACCCAGTGGTTGTTTTAGAGATTTGCACAAATCTGTTAGCAACAACATGCAGTGTTTACAGTGGGTTCAGCAGAAAATGCTTCAGCTGTACATAAAAAATACAAGCAATATGACACAAAAGGAGCCAGTTTATCTTTCCTCAGTAAGAAGTCTGTTCCCCCATGTTCATTTGGAACTCTCCCAAAAATACCTTTTTTGGCAGATGTCTTCTTTTGCACATTAAATCTCTTGGCAATTTCTTTATTTCCAAGAATGTTTAAATGTTGACATTACGTTATATCTGAATTCAGGAAGCAAAGTGCTAGAGTTGTACACATGCTCATGGACTTAAGCAACTAAATGGTAGCACAAACAACCAGCTGACATCAATTTTATAGCTTACCCTATGGAACTAATACTTAAATCCATTTTGAGTGTGATGAAAAACAGATCTCTTACACAGCAAAAAAAAAACACATCCACCATGAAATCAAACATTTAGTGGTTTTATTTGTTGGGTCCAAAAATTCCAAAGTCATTGTAGGGGGAAATGTTACTGAAACTGTCTAAGTATCATTTAATTTTTATACTTAAAAACTAAGATCTTTGTGACTGCAAACAGTAATCCACCTCATATATAAAACACACAGAAAGAAACTTGACAGATATTACTGTTAAATCAGAAGCCTTATACCCAGTTTCCTCCGTGAATTTCATTTTTTCCTGAGATTTTAGATGAGCTGACAAAATCTGGCAACAGCTGGAGAGACTTCCCTCATGTGGCCTGGCCACATTCTGCTGAATGCCAGTAACAGTAACTGTATGTAAAATGCATACACCTGGATCATAGGCTACAAGGAGCTTGCTCTGTTGTACTGTGCCACATGGATACTTCCTAATGCTTGATGTCAGACTAGCCCCAAAGGGGGCCGAGGCCTAGAAGTACCCCTAAAACGAGGATTTCAGCAGAACCTCTGGTGAATTTTTTTAAAGCAATCTAAAATCCCTTTCCCAAATGATCTCACCAAAGAAGTCCGGAAGAAGATGCCACATAAGTTTTTATTCTCATCAGCTGAGGATAATGACAACCACAGATTTCCTTATCGCAAAGCAGTCATAAAGTTACAATCAAAATACATGCCATTTTATACATTTTACAGAAATGTCAGATTCACACTTCCCGCCCCCGCGCGCCGGCTGGCTTCACGGTGATTGGTTGGAATGTCGAAGCCAGCTGTATTGGGGACCAATGGCGCAACCGCGCTGCTTCCGCCCTAGCGAATGAGAAGCGAGACGCAGGAACTTGTTGAAAACAAAGCAGCTGGAATTTTCTTGATTAAATTAGTCCATATGTAAATGAATCCAAGCCCCTGACCTTTCAGGCCAAAGAAAGTCTTTTGTTCTTCTGTGGGAAATGGGAATTGTCCATATCGGCCTCTTCCTGTTGACAAAACGCCAGATACAGGTTTTCTCATGAGAGTTTCAGTAATAATAAAAATGATTTTCCACATATTGCCACAACTTTTGAGGTCCGAATTCAAAAGGTAGCAGCTTTTTGATAAATGGGGAAGATATGCCTAGTGCTCCTAAAACAATAGACGAGGCAAAACTCAGAGGGTGTCGCACACCGGCCGAGAACCAGGGCCCTTTAAATATTCACACAACCACGGCTGGAAATAACAGTCTATTTATTGAAGTAAACAATGTCCAAAAAAAATCAGTAAACATGAAAATAGCCAAGGCAAAAAGCATTCGAGAAAATCCCAGGAAATGTTCCCAAAGCCTCAGGCTAATTAAGGGGGTACTCGAGCCGAGTTGGAATGGCAGAGGTGCTCAACCTTGACTTCCATCTTCCTCAGATGTTGTTGCCCTTTCCAGCCAAAGCCAAGCCCCAACTGAACCCAAAAAGCCTCCTAGGAAAACCCAGGATACAAGTGTGGGTAGAGAGGCTAGAAAAGGGAGGATCGGGAGGCTGATTTCTTCAGATTCCTTTGGATAGATCTTATATCCAGGGGAGTGGCTGCTGTCCCGATGCTGCACCACCAGGGGGCCCTCTTTTGTAAAGATACATCATTAAATGCCAGATACAGTATTTCTGTTTTGGAAAGTTGGTCAAAAAAGAAAGCTGACAGGAAAAAATCAGCTTATTTGAAGTATAGTTTTGAAGAAGAGTTCTATGGATACCATGAACTACAATAAATAGATAGGCAGACCCAAGTACAAATCAAGCTTGAGCTTTCATTGGAAACCAAATTGAGGCTATCAAAATGTCCAAATCATGAGATGACATGAATCAATGGAAAAGACTATACTGTTCAGTAAAGTGGGAATCAATAAGTAAAAAGGGGGGAAGAGCATATTAGAGACGGATTGACTCAAACAAGAAAACCATGTCTCTGAATTTGTAAGACCTGAGCAGCACTGTAGATGCCCTGGAGGTCACTCATTTATAGGGTATCTATAAATCAAATACAACATGATGACAAATATCAACAAAATATTCTAAACTGAATCTTTTCTATTCTCAAATCTCCCACATTAAGAAGGTTGCTTTGAATATACAGTGCATATGAAGTGACTTGGTTCAAGAAAAAAGGGTACTATTATCTGAATATATAAACTGACACTTTAAAATAACTACTGCCAGACTAACTTCCAATATTGGTAGAGGTTGTATTGTCTTTGGGATTTCAGATATACAGTAGGAATTTGTTTAAATGTTATGAACACAACAGCAATGGATTAAGGTGACCTTGAGTATGGTTTGGAACTGCGGGTAATGTGAAGTGACCACTAAAAGTCCTATCTTTCGAGAAGGCTCACTGAAACATGCAATGATCACAAACAGCTTGAATGTAAAGTGCTAATTGTACAAGTTATTGAGACTGGAGAGAAGCTAATGTGAATGAACAGTAATACCTTTCCTTGGTTTAATTGTACTGCTTATTTCAGCACGCTGCATGTGAATAGAATTCCTGCTAAATTCTTTGTGTTTTTTAATTAATTAATCAAATAGATGGAATCATATCCATGTCTATTAGTTCTACTCAACCAAACAAAATATTAATGTTGAAATCACATTCAAGGTCTTGTCTGAATGAGAAATGCTTTTGGGTCCTCAGGCATTCATTGTACCTTCAAAAATACAGCATGTCTCAATTTCTCAGCTTGTCCAGACCATTTTAAAGAAATCTGATTATATCCCATTTAATATGTATCCATATTCAAACAGATGCTCACATGCATTTTAATAAATTAAATATTTGAATGTGCATGCATATTTGCATATGAATAAAAAGAGACAGTTTTATCTCCAAGAAGATTTGTACCTGTGTTGTAACACCAATTTACAATAGACATTATTTTCTCTGTAACCAAGAAGTCTGAATGATACTTTCTGGTTGTGGTGATTGGATGTAATCATGTCTACAAATAGCTTCAAAATAAAAATAAAGATCTGCAGCCACAGTATCAGGACACTTTTAAAATCATCGTAATCCTATTGGAGAAAGTGTAGCTTCCCAACAACTATTTTATTCCCCTCCCACCTGCACATTTTTGTGGAGAAAAATGAAATCTTGTTTTACTAAATATGTCCCCGTTCATAGGGAGGAGTTTTTCTGTACCCTTTTTTCAGGCTATTTTTACCTAGGAGAGGGTATTATTTCAACAAATGTGTAGTTGTCTTCCTGTTTCAAAGGAAGCTATCCCTAAAGAAACAAGTCAAATATATGACTTTATGTTACCTACTGACTTATTGAGCAAGCAACTACAGTATTTCTTTGATTCAAACACACACACACACACACACACACACACACCACCATATAAACATATCTAAAATGGGATTATTTATTCAATTTGTCGTTAATACAATGACCTGAGCTTCACGCAAATCTACCATATGTCAAACTACACAATCCTTGCTATTCCCTTCCATTACTAGCCAAATAGCTTAAATTTGGATAATATTTTTACTTTGCTATTTTAGCAATTTAATTTGCAGCAGTGTTGTTCAGTTTGCTAGCCCTTGTGGCCCTATGACCGCTTGTCCTTCCGTCAGTTCTGGGGCTCAATCCCAACTGCTGGTGTATGAGCCTCAATGAAGTTGTGTCTTCTTGGCTGCCCCCTCATCACACTATGACCTCAGTGGCAGTTGGAATTGGGGGGAGGAGTTTTTTTAACAGCCAAGGGAAATGTATCCCAGTGAATATGGGGTCTTACTGTGTTATGTTGCTTCGCTGGCACCTACATAGTTGTGTTTTCAACAATTTTTTGGCCTGTCTAGTTCTTAAAAATATTATTTCAAGTATTGTTAGGACTCTTCATTAACATACTAGCAATTAAGTTAATCAAAAATACAACTATAGTATTTATCATTGTCACCTTCAGAATTTTGGCGTGAAGTAAACAATTAGAGTAAGTATAGTATAAAGTATTCACAGGCTTGCTGCTACAATAATTCCTTGACAGATTGATTGCTTTAATCAGGTTCCAGCAGGAGGCAACCCTGGATTTACAATATGTTTCAGAAAGTACTCTTAATATAGTTCCTTCTAGTAAAAATGAAAAAGTGATTGAGATCAAAATATATAAAGCTCTTAGTGAAATAAATGTTCCTTTATTGTCAACACTCTTACATCCTAGCGTATGGCATGATCATCATCATCATCATCATTGTCGTCGTCATCATCATCCCCAAGGACCTTTCTGTCGCCCCATGTACTTCCCTAATGGCAGTGTATTACTCTGTCCCTTGTAACCTGATGCGCTACCTTGATTTGCCAATGCCTGCCTGTCTTTTCAGACCCTGTGCTGCAAGAGCAAATATTACTGGCCTTCCATAAAACATTCTGGTTAAATGTACCTGGCAAATGCTTTAGACCTCCACCTACCCATTCTCTTAATCATCCCTTGTGGTAAGACCTCTTCTGCTGCCATTGTGGTTGTTCACAAATTTTAAACAAGTAAGCGGTCCAACCTTCTTTTGACCCCTACTACCTATTCTTTTTTGCTTGTGTTATGGATGTCATCTTGGCCCCTGGTGGCCTTCTTAGGAAGCATGCTTCATAGTGGTAAAGTAAATGCAATAAAAGTGAGGGTCAGGCACTACCAAAGGAAATTGTGCAAGAACACCAGGTGACTGGGGAGCACGGGGGGGGGGGGTAGGAAAATATGTGGAGAGGCCGAGTCAGCCAGCTGGGAGGATTACAGGGACCCTACGGAGTCAACTTTGCAGACAGGGTGTCATCTGTCTTGACAGCTCTAGATACTTAGCAGGGTGTCCACTAGGCTCTTACAATCTGGGTAATCCACAATACATTTTGGTGTCCCTGCTTTTGGTGAGGGCCCCAATCTGTTTTTGGGAGCCTCCTGAATTTGGGAGGGCAGATAGCTGTTTTCGCTCTGGGGTGTCGAAGGATCCATTTTCTATTGGCCAATTATTTGGGGGGGGGGGTCCCATTCTTGCCATTTTAGGCATTTAAGATGTTTCTACTCTACAGGGCAGGCACTGCAGGCAGGTGTTCACAATCTCGCCAGGCCTGCATGCCACACATACTCTTTCCAAGGAATTTAAAAGGAGGCAAGTTCTTAAAGCGGTTTCTTACTCTACATGAGAGATGTGGCGGACAGGCACATGCAATTTAAGGAGATTTATTACTTGTTTGTACTCTAGAAGAGAGCTGCTCAGTTACAGGCAGGCACATGTGCTTTAAGGAAGCTTCTTGTTTTTAAAGCTATTTTACTCTAGAGGAACAGTGCTGCAGGCAGGCATGTGCGCACTTTCTCTCTCGGGTCTGCACCATGCCAGCCACTCACTCTTTCCAAGGCATTTTAAGGAGACTTCCCACTTCCAGGTAAGGAAGAGCAATGCTCCCTGGAGCTATCCTCCCTGGGCTTACTTTTTAAAATCCTCTTTTTTCCTGGCAAACTTCAATCTCCTTTCTTCTTTGGGTTTGATGCTTCTTTACAGCTGTTTTTACTTTCTACTCTAAAGGATGATCGTTTTCTTTGTTTGCTGGGGGATTAATAAAAAAATTAAACTGTGATGCTGAATAGGGGGGAGGAGCCAAAACTGGCTGCCAGATGGTCCTATTGCAGAGGGGAATCCGTAATGGCTGGGCCTTGCCATTTTGTGCACGCGAAGGAACCAAAGGAGCTGGATTGGCCAAAGAAAATGGCTAAAAACAAATCTTTGCATAACTCTAGTGTCCATAGAGTTCCCTGTTCCTGTGGGAGCCGTGCTGACTGAAAGCCACAGTGAAATAGCACTTAAGCTCTCCTGTGCGAAAAGAGTGGCAGTTTCATTTGCCACAGCCTGAAGGACAGGGAGTAGGGGCATCAAAGGCAGGCTCCTCATGTTCTGTACAGTCAATCAATAGGGGAACGCTGCCCCATGCCTTGGAGAATATCATTGTTGCCTGCTGTCCTTAGCGCCCCCACAAGGTCCTGCAAAATCTGCACTGAAAAGTGTGGTTGGATCAGCTCAATAGCCCTAAGCCCTGTTCCTAATGGGCTCCAAGGTCCAGTCTCCTCCTAGCTGCTGAAGCCAGAGACTAGGGGTAGCCATCTAGAAGGGCATCTCTCATGCCACCACCAGTTATTCTTGTGAATGTGATAGAATTGAGAGAAGGGCCTCTCTCGAGGTTCTCAGAGCCTAAGAATGTGCTTACTGGGAGACATGGTATACTAAATACTATGGACTGGAGTTATATAAACTATAAAGAACAAGAAATGTGCCTGGAATTCTGTGGAATAAAACCGTGAGTAGAGCTGTTTTAACAAGGGGGTGGTATGGTCTCTGTAAGCTGGCATGATCCCTGTAAATTAAATCCTCTTTTCTTATTGCATGCAACCCACATCCTGCAATTAACTAAAATGTCTGGGCAGTTCCCAAGAATACTATTGTCACTCTTGGAAAATTGGCCTAGGCAGATCTGTGAGGCGGTTAGGTTGTACATTGACTGGCTAATATTTCTATTTTAAAAATTCAAAATGGATACATAAATTTGGGGGGGGGGGTGCATTTTTGTGTTTTTGTGTTTTTTTTGTTTGTTTACACCAAAAACAGCACCCCACCCCCAAAACTGAACAAGAATGCTAGTTTGTTTAGCAAAGTGTCTTCTAATGAAAAGAGGTAGGGTGCGGGAGAAGATGGAAGGGGAAAACTTGCAAATGAGGTGACAACAGAGTTTCAGAAAAACCATGCCCTTAGTGGCAGCATGCTGGTTGCTGGGAACAATAGAGCTACAGTTCTCAGGACTGGCCATTCTCCCTTCCTTTCACTATGTCCCTTTCCATTCACGCTCCTGCCTTTATTTTGCGAGGGTTGGAAATCACTCCTTTTTGCATCCCTGTAGGCAGTTTTAAAGTTACATTGTAAGTAATAATTTTGGTAAATCTTTATCTGAGTTGATAGTTATTTTTTATTTAAAAAACTAAGCTATTTTGATGTACATATAATTGATGTAGCAAATTATAACTTGTCTACTATTGTAGTTTTTGTTGTTTATATATTGTCTCTTTTGTTTTTTTTATCCTGAAAAAGACCATGAAATACTTATTAGGCCAAAGAATATTGGGATAATTTATCTCCTGTATATAATAAAAGTCAGTGTATGTATGTATGTATGTTTGTATGTATGTTTGTATGTTTGTATGTTTGTGGGTATGTGGCAGTTTTCTGATTCGATGCCACTTCTACAGGCCACTGCAACCTGCATGAGCCATGAACTTGGCTCATGCAAAATTGACACACACAACCCCCATGACCCATTTTACGTGTTGGTGCAATTTGGGGGAGGATGGACCATGGATGATGATTATGGCAGTACTTTCTAATGCTTTGACTCCCAAAGATTTGGCAACCCCCACCATTGACGAATCAGGACCAAACTTGGCACACAGAGCCCCCATGACCCACTCTACATCCTGGTGAGGTTTGGACGAGGATGGACCACGGATGATGAGACTTACAGTATTTCACTCACTTCGTGAGACCACTGGGAACAGCATGGATGATGGACAAGGACCAAATTTGATACGCATCACCCTCATGACCCACCTCACGTCCTAATGAAGTTAGGGGGAGGATGGATCACGGACTATGGGATTTGCAGTATTTCATCCAATTCGCTTCCTACAAAACACTGCAGCCCCCACAAGTCCCAGACCTGGACCAAACTTGGCACATAGGCACTCCATCCCCCCATGACCCACTTTATGTCCCAATATGGTTTGTGGGAGGATGGACAATTGATTATGGGAGATTCAGTACCTTCACTCACTTCCTGAGACCACTGTGACCCACACCAACGACAGATTAGGACCAAACTCGCATACAAGAGCCCCCATGACCCACTTTACATCCTGCTGTAGTTTAGGGGATGACAGACCATGGAGGATGGGATTTTCAATACCTTCACTCATTTCCAGAGACCACTGCAATCCACATCAATGACTGATCAAGTCCAAACTTGGCACACAAAGCTCCCCAGACCCACTCTACATCCTGGTACAGTTTGGAGGAGCATAACCCATGAATGATGGGACTTGCAGTACCTTCACTCACTTCCTGAGACCACTGCGACCCACACCAGGGACTAATCAAGACCAAATTTGGCACAGAGAATCCCCATGAACCACTCGACATTCTGGTGCAGTTTGGAGGGGGGGGGGGGACAGACCATGTATGATGGGATTTGCATATGGGAGTCGTAGTTCAAACGTACTCACTGAACCTAGCTGATGTTTGATCTAGACTAAATTTGGAGCACAGACAAATAAGGCCTTTCTCAAATAAGGCCTTTCCCAGGCAAATCCACCCGGTGCCCAAGCAAGTTAGAAGAATAAAGTCATCTTTTGCAACATTCTGAGAATTTGTCTCTTTCTATATCCTATGTCTTTTGCTTTAGTCTCATTTTTCTGTCTCTTATAACCAACTGGTGTAACACAAAATCAGTGTCTTCCCCTTCTGTTCTTTTAGCGTCTAGATGACCTTCCAGATACTTTAAATGCAAGAATAACTACCACTTAATCATCTTTGACTGTGCACTTCCAAAAGTCTTTGTTTATCCTTAGCAGGGGTCCTTGTTGATCTTTAATTGTAGCTCTTTGTAGTGTTTGGCCAAGGTTCAAATATCAGCTGCAGCTGCAGCAAGAAAAAAAGGGGGGCTAGAATAGAAGGAAGGGAAATGTGTTCTCTATAATAGTGTGATATCATCAAGGAATCATGAAGAAAAAACTATAGCCCCCAATCCCTTTCGGCACTAAGCCACATCCACTTTGTGGTTTTGCCTTACCTATCATCAGCATGTGGACCCCAATATGTCTCTACACAAGCAATACAGCCCTCAGGACAAAAAAATAAGTTCTTCCAATCCTGACATAGACCAGGAATGGGGAATGTAGGGTTTTCCACTTTGTAGTTTTGCACACCTATGATCAGCATATGGACCCCAAGATGTCTCTACACAAGCAATACTTCCCTCAGGACAAAAGAATAGGTCCCTCCAATTGTGACATAGACCAGAAATAGGGAATGTGGGGTTTTCCAGATGTTGTTGAACTGCAATTCCCATTATCCATTACCAGTAGCTAGTGGGAGTTGTAGATCCATTTATTACCCGCCTCTCCTTATGGGTCGAAGCCGGGTACAACAAGGTTAAAACAGAGCAATAATGCACAACACTATTAAAATACATATAACTAACTACATGCAGGACCACACCAATCAAATGTAGGTTAAAATAGACTGGGAAGGCCTGCCGGAAGAGATAGGCCTTCAATTGCGTCTTGAAATCTGACAGCTGATTTAGCTGTTGAACGCTTTTTTAACAGGTCATTCCACAGTCTTTGTGCAGCCAATGAAAAGGTCCTCTGGGTGATGGTTGCCAGTCAGGTTCTGGCAAGCTGGAGTAGAATCCCACAGAGGGCATAAGTGTGCAGGGCAGAATGTACAAGAGAAGGCAATCCTGTAGGTAGCCTGGACCCAAACCGTAAATCATTGAGCAACATAAGTGGGAAATTGCCTCATTAATGTGTTATTTTACAACTAGAAATAATTACTTTCAAACCTGTCTCCCATGGGACAACTGCAATGATGTCATGCAGTAAACCACCACCAAAGGCACTATTACCCTGATGTAATTAGGTCTTACCTGCCTCATGCAATAAGGCTCAGAGTCAGTTAGCAATTATACATGTGGTGTGGGCAAGGAAAGAAGCAGAGCACTTCAACTCAGGGCTGTAACAGATGGGACAATGCCACTCCACATTGTTATTAACAAAGCAGTGTTCCTGTTGATCAGCACTTTGATTGTAAGATCTCAGATCTCTACTGCTTAAAAGGGAAGTCAATGCTCACTTGTTCAGAAAAGTAGAAATTATCCATGTACTAATTAGATTTTTCATTAGAAAGCACATCATAATCTTTATATGACACCAGAAAGGGGTAGCAAAGGATCAATAATTGACAAATACTTTGCAGTGGATGTTAATGTTGTGCTGTTAGTAGTTCTCAGTGTGTTTTAATTATTAAGCTATAGGGTTATTTTAAAATTGCATCATTTTGAACAGAGTTTTTTCACATTGCAATAAACATTGCAGAATCTTGAGAAAGGAAAATGTGGGATTAAAGCATGCTTTCTTGGTGACTACACATTAATTTTGAAATGCAGAAAATACCATCTCCCTCATATTTTTTTCAAAATTAGATTTCTGATTTATGTGTAGTGACAACCAACAAGATAGCAGTCTTGAAAATTAATTCCTATATGACTTTATTTTATATATTTTGCTTTTTCTGTTACACTTAGGTTTGGTTTCCCCATTTTATCAACTGGGTGGAAGTACAATTTGTTTTAGGTGGAGGCTGTATAATTTTTTAATATGTGACTTTGGGTGTATGGGTGAAGAAGCAGTACAAATGCATCTGTAATGCACAATCTCACACACACATAGACACACATGAAGGCACACATATATCTTTATAATCTATATGTTTATAGATCTAGAGGGAAAGAGCATGACATTCTGTCATTTTTGTAATTCTTTGGGGATAAAAGTTTTCGTTTTAAAAATCTGCTAGTAATTCTAAGCTAAATGAGAGCTTTAAAAAACAAAAAGAGCAAGCCTTGTGTGTAGTATGAAGAAATGAACTGGTTTTCAGACAAATGCTAAGCCTTTGAAGTACAGTAGCAGTTGGACACACAAAACTAAAGGCTTTACTTTATTTATTACTAGCTTGGGGACCCGGCCCTGCCCGGGTTATTTCAGAAAGGCATTGTGTGCCAAAGTTGGCCCTTATCAAATGTTTACGTGGCTCGCAATGGTCTCAGGAAGTTAGTGAAGGTACTGCGAGTCCCATCGGCCATGGTCCATTGCTTTGAACCAGATTATATGAGTGTGGACTCAGAAAACCCAGTTCAAAGCCGATATGGTGGGCTTTTCTGCCTGAACATTTAGGGTTATAAGCCTGTGTGGAAGGTCCCTGGGTTATGTGAGTTCCTTTGCTCACATCTGAATAAAATCCCATGCTATTTGCTTTGAACCAGATTATATGACTGTGGACTCAGAAAACCCAGTTCAAAGCCGATATGGTGGGTTTTTTATCGTAACATTCAGGGTTATAAACCTGTGTGGAAGGTCCTTGGGTTATGTGAGTTCCTTTGCACACATCTGAATAAAATCCTATGCTATGTGGTTTGAACCAGATTATATGAGTGTGGACTCAGAAAACCCAGTTCAAAGCAGATATGGTGGGTTTTTCTGCCTTAATATGCAGGGCTATAGGCTGTGTGGAAGGGCCCTGGGTTACCTGAGTTCCTCCCACCATGGCTGACAGCCTCAGGCCTTTGCCTTATCCCCCTCTGGCAGTTTAGAGTGTCGGAATGTTCATGTTGGCTGGCCAATTAGAGGCGTTATGCAAATACTCCCTCACTGGCAACCAATCATGTCAGAATGTAGAGGCCGGGAGCCAATCAGAACGCTGCCACATACATACAAACACACAAACATACAAACATACAAACATTCCGCTTTATTATATATAGAGATAGAGATAGAGATTTATTTATTTACTACATTTATACTTTTCAAAGCGATTTCCAACATTATAAAGGCAAAATTCAATGCTGTGCATACATGTGAAAACCAAAAGATAATAACATGACAATAGCATATAACTATAAATTAACCTAACCAAATTAAAACATAAACATAAAAGAACATTTAGACATAAAGCATAAAAATTAAGTATCAATAATATAACAACATTAAAACCCACCAATAAAGAACATGATTTAAAAGCAGTTATTAAAATCACCCCATCCAAAATCAAGTCTGTAGTCATTCCATTGGTCCGTTCACTATACTTATTATCTTACTTTGCTGTCTGAAAGCTTGGTCACATAACCACATTTTACTCACAACCTCATCAGATGGGAAAGAATCAATGTTATACCAACTTCATCGCCTCTTTAAGCACAGAGCCTGCCAGCCTCCATTACACGGCATACTACCACTTCCAGCAGGACTCCATGCTTAAAGGGGCAGGGAGCTGAAACATACTGCTGCCTTGGAGCAATGGGGGAAGCCAGGTGGTCGATGCTTCTCCCCTTGGAATTGCCCTGTGGGTAACCAGGTGATAAGTGGCGTGGGGAGCCGGGTTCCCATGCCCCCCGACAGGGGTCACCAGATTCACCATAATGTGTGGCGATTCCAATGACCAGTGTGAAGAGGTCTCTATGCTTTTAGAATCAAGAGTAAGTATTGAGCCTTACAGACATAGGCTCAATGGACAACCAGACCAGTCTCTCAGGTAAATGGAGCAGGGAGCACCTACATCCACCCACCAAACCAATCAACATCTTACTTCAATACCTAATAAATACACACACTGCCTCTTTATTACTACTATAGTGGATACCCTAAAATGCTTTGATGCTATCACAGCCATGTGAATTCTACATATGGGGACTTTGATTTTGAATGTCATTCTGATCTACTCCCATTTGACCCCCCCATGATTTTGCTTTATCTTCCAAAAGCAGCCTATTTGAAACATCAGTGAAGCAAGGAAAAATTGTGCGGGGTTTGTGTGTGTGAATTTGAGACAGACCCGGTTTCTTTTGATTCATCTACTGTCAAATAAATTATCATTTTAAGCCTCCTTGCTGGTGCAAGGCTCCCCCTCTCTGTCCTCTCCTGCTCCATGAGCCTCTCACTTTGCTCATGAAGAATGAATGCATTCCCACTCCACCATTGTCCCGGTCTCCTGCTTCTCATATAGCCAATAAGCAAGGATGGCTAAAGTCTGCACCAGCTCTCTGCTTGTTTGACCTAGTTTAGGTAATTTTCCTAATCCTGTCACTACCCTTAAATAACAAGCTTATGGTAGCAATACTTACTCAGCTGTTCCTGTTTGGCAGCTGGTGATTCCCGTAAGATTAAGCTCTGAATTTAATCAAATACTGTAATAACACATTCTGGTTTGATTCAGCTAGCCCAAGCAACAACGTCTAGCATTTTTGTCAAAGATTTAGTTACATCCTGTCATATACATACAGCGAATTACTTCAAAAGATTTCTGTATACCTGCAAAAAAGGTGTCCTGTGTTGTCTGGAATTTCAGATAAAGGAGATTCAACCTGCATAATATAATACTTAATTTATTATATATATATAAATAAACAAGCAAATTGTGGAAATAAATTAATAAGAGGTTATGGATTTAGCTCCTTCAAGGTCAAGCCAATCACTTCAAGGATACCATCCAACCATCTTGCCCTTGGTCGGTCCCTCTTCCTTTTTCCTTCATTTTCTCCCAGCATAAAAGCTATGGGCCAGTTGTGGGAGCAACTTGTATTTGTGCTGTACCCACTGATGTATTTCACTGAGAATTTCCAGACCTTGACTTCTGCTTTGGATTACCGTTGACCTGTTTGCTCCAGCCTTGACTTGTGCATTTGAACTTTGGATTACTCTCTATCTGAATTATTCTTGGATTTGGCATAGTACTTTGGTTAATATTATTCCCAGTTGTGTTCTTGTACATTGGTGTGACTGTTAATTGACTGTTGGTCTTTGGGACATCTAACATCTGGGGTTGGCCAGCACACAGAGGACTGATCTGAGGCAACTCAGAGCAGGACCACCTTAATGTGGCCCTGCTCTCCATTACTCAAAGTTGGGGGTAGGGGGGAATCCAAATTCTGGTGAAACAGAATTGGCCAAACTACCTACTACCAGGTTGCATTCCTGGGTTTGAGCAGCCTGGGAACAAGGGATGGCACTACCCTGCCTGCCCTCCATGTCACTGTGAGCTCCAACCTTGGCAGTAGTCATACCTTTCAGCTGTTGTGTGCAGCAACACTGGCAGGAGCAACAGAGCACTCTGTGAAAGGGATAGATAGCTCTTTTTCCCTCCCTTGATGCCCCGTTGTCCCAGCCAATGTTATTGCATGGGTGGTGGTGGTTGGTTGTGCTGACCATACCTCAATATTGGTTATTGTAAACCCTGCTTTATGACCTTGTCACATGGTTGCTGGAATCACCATACATCGTGGTGAATCTGGCAGCCCACACTCAGCATTTCCCGGCTCCTGATTGAGCTGATCCCATGGGGGGGGGGGGAGCGTTGACCATGCAGCTTCCCCCCATTGTATGGGTTTGTATGGAAACACAGGAAGTCTTCCGTGTTGCTGTGATGGCAGCATGTGCCAGCTCCACCCCAGATCATCCATGTAGCCCCGCTGGCATCGTTTGATGGGACTCTTTGGATGACATGGGTCTACGGAGGATGAGATAGGATGGGATATAAATGCCTAAATAAATAATTAAATAACACTAACAAAATGAAGTTCAACGGACAAACGTAAGATACTCCACTTAGGCAGAAAAAAATTAATGCAAAGATACAGAATGGGGGGTGCCTGGTTTGACAACAGCAGTTTATTGGTCAGGCCACATCTGGAATGGGCACCACAATTGAAGGGAGATGTTGACAAGCTGGAATGTGTCCAGAGGAGGACAACTAAAATGGTCAAGGGTCTGGAGAACAAGCTCTATGAGGAGCGGCTTAAACAGTTTGGTATGTTTAGCCTGCAAAAGAGAAAGCTGAGATGAGACATGATGGCCATGTATAAATATGTGAGGAGAAGTCATAGGGAGGCAGGAAGTAAGGGGTGGTTTGAATGTGATTTTCCTGCTTCTTGGCAGGACGTTGGACTGGATGGCCCATGAGATCTCTTCCAACTCTATTATTCTATGATTTCTGTGGCACCATTTCCTGCTCAAATCTTGCAAACCCAGGGCTATGGCTTTTTTGTCTGAATCAATTCACCTGTAATCTTCCCCCTTTTTATTTGTCTGCTTGTTGTTAAAAGTATTTATTTATCATCTGGTGACCCATCAGTGCAATTGAGTTGATGCACAATGTGTAAAAGCAGCATAAATTCATAATCATGGTGCAAAGAAAGTAGTGAAAAGGGTATTTTCATATTTCAAAGCCAATCCAGGTACTTTGTTATTTTACTACTTTTCTGAGTTCAAGCAAAATGGTTTTCAAGTGATAAACTCTTAAACAACGAACTACAATAATAAGCATCAAGACCTAGGAGATGACATATCTGATGTACATTCTTTAGTTAGTAGTCTTGTTAACCTATATAGAGCTCTAACCTTTTCACACTATGTCCTATGGGTAATCACTCATGGCTGAGAATGATTGTCTTCTAAAGAGTCCTGGCACTGGGTCCATAAATGACTATGAAGACCTATTTTGGATCCACATGGCCTTTCACATTGAGGACAGGCATGTAGCCAGGGGGGCTAGGGGCTTCAGCCCCCGAAAATTCTCAGGGTGGTCCGCGAAAAGGCCTTACTGGTACATTATTTAAACTGTTATGTGCATTTAAATCATGATCTGATCACTATGCTCATTATATCCCACATTAATGTGGTTATTGGGATAACAATACAAAAGGTTTGCTAGGGTAGACCCTCTTCCACCCAGTCTCAGCCCCCCGAACCAAACTCAGCCCCCTTGAATCAAAATCCTGGCTACGGCCCTGATTGAGGATATAGCTTTCCAGATGGAAGGTGGTCTTGACAAGATATGCTTAATGTGCTTTTCTTTTGGCACATTTCTTCCTTTTGCCCTGTGTTCATGTCTCTTCAAAATCCATATCAGTGTTGATAACAGCTGACCTCCAGTTACAATGTTCAAGTGCCAGGGCTTAGCTTACCTTTCCCTAGATCTTGGTGTTTATGCCATATTTTGAAGGTTAGCTTTAGCCAATCTTTAAATCTCTTTTGTTGTCCACCAACATTTCATTTTCCTTTCTTGAGAATAAAGTAACTGCTTTGGGAGACAATGATCAGATATTCGTACAACATGGCCAGTCCAGCAAAGTTGATGGCAGAGAAACAAGCATTTCCTTGCTCTCACTAGAAGGAACTATAATTAGGGTGCATCTACACTGGAGAATTAATGCACTTGACACCACTTTAACTGCCATGACTCAGTGCTATCAAATCCAAAGATTTGTAGTTTGGCAGAGATGTCATGGGAGTTAAAATGGCATCCAGCTGTGTTAATTCTATAGTGTAGGTAGACTCTAAATCTGCATGAGCACAAAGTCTTTGACACATGGTTTACCATTATAAAACAGTTTCAACAGGAAAAAATAGAATTATCAGCATTTCATGAAAAATATCTTTCACTATTAAAAATTTTCATTTATCAAAACTAATAATTTTTTTAAATTCCTCAGTCTAGACTGAAAAAATGAAGTATTTTTCTCCTCACTAGAATTCAAAATATTTAATTTGTTTACCTTCCAAGACTTATAGCCCTAGTAAAGATTCAGTAATAAAGATATTGAAGAGTTTCAGCAATATTCGGGAAAGGTAAGCTAAGCATGAAGCAGCAGGTGATCACATGAAGTTCTGTCAGCCAACTCCAGGATCCAATTATAGTAAAGAATGAGAATACATGATCTTTACAGATTTTACCAAAGGACAATAAATATTTAATCCACTCCAGTTTAGTGTTTTTAAGTAGTTACATGATTCTAGATAGCAAGTTCATTCAGTTTTGGTATTTTACCCTAATTTATAGCAAGGGATCAATTTCTTTTTCAGAAAATAAAGTCTACCACAAATTCAAAATATAAAAGCTTGCTGACTGTGATCATTTTTGCAAGAGTAAACGTGAGAGGAAGTGCTTTAAAGCAGTGGGTTCTGCCAAAAGGTAAGACTTTATTTACTCCTTTATTCTTAAATTTTCTTCTTACCATTATGTTGCTATATTGTATATTGTATGCTTTACAGTGAAAATTAGTGATGATAACAACAAACAGTAGTGCCTCTTCAGTCAAAACAAATAGTAAGATTTTTTTTTATAAAAAATCTATAAATAATTTGAAAGAAGTAGAAACCTTGTAAGTCTGTTGCTTATAAATCCGGCACCAGCTATGAGCCTGATACTTTTCCTCCACAGCTGACCTGGTGTATGCCTACACTGTAGAATTAATGCAGTTTGATACTACCTTAACTGCCATGAATCCATGCTAGGGAATCCTGGGATTTGTAGTTTAGTGAAGCAACAGCATATGGTTTGGCAGAGAAATAATAGCAATAGGAGCAACCCCATGGGCCATCCAGTCCAACCCCCTTCTGCCAGGCAGGAAAAGTAAGGAAGGTGCAAGGGAAAGGGTCTGTATGATGAGGAAGGGGAGGGAGGGAGGGGGGAGGGAGGGGGAGGGAAGGGAAGGGGAAGGGGGGGGAAGGGAGGGAGGGAGGGGAGGAGGGGAGGGAAGGGAGGGGGGGGAAGGGAAGGGAAGGGAAGAGGAGGGAAGAGGAGGGAAGAGGAGGGAAGGAGGGAAGAAGCCCTGGCAATGGCAGCCCACAGACGGCTCCTTGCCTTGTGGGTGCTCCCCAGCATGGCTGACATCCTGGAAACGCCCCCCAGAGGAGAAGGAGGAGGAAGAGGGAGAAGGGAGGGACTGGGGAATATCACTGTGGATGCCACCTCTGCCCCCCGGAACCCTGGCCCCACCTTGCCACTCTGTGTTCTCAAGCAGCTGACCAGAAATATCTTCTGAGGCATCAAAAGGAGGGGGATGCCTTCTACTTTCGAAGAGCAATCTGTGGCACTGCCACCGGAAGCACTGCCAGTGAAGCACCACCGTTGGTGGCGGAAAGGGTGTGGGGTGGGTCCTGGATCTGCCAGCGAGGCCCCCACCCTTCTTTTGGCGGTGGTGCTTCTGGCGGCAGCAGTTTGCCACTGCACAATTGGAGGGGGAGAGAAGGAAGCGTGGAGCCTCTAAGAGAATCACTGATTTAGAGAATTAATTGAAATTACAGACGTCCATGCTGCAGCCAAACATTCAAATGCTTGCCAACAAAAAAGCAGACATAACAAAGTCATTAAAAGATTGGTTAACTTCAAAATTAATAAATAGCTTTCAATTTTTGAAATTAATTATATTTTACATAATAATGTACATTTTAAAGGCTATTGATGATAATTTAAATTTCTTGAATGCAGCCTTCTAACATGAACAAGTTCCTTACCCCTGATCTATGAGATTGATACTGATTATAATGTCTCTACAAATCTGTTTAACTATATTTCTCTGAATCCTAGCTAAAATAAAAATCCTTTCTTTCACTCTTCATGGGCTTGGTACAGATTTTAAATGGCCTGGGATTTTGAAATTTATCAAACAAGTTTTTTGCAGACAAGATTTTGCTGCTGCGCCATGATCTCCCCACCACCCTAGATACAGTGGCTCGAAGTTCCATGGCCACTCGCCAGCCCTGCCTTCAGTCAGTTCGTTGTACTGGATGCAGAAGCTGCTGACAAGATTCTTACCAGAATGAAGTCAACCGCTAATTCCCTTGATCCATGCCCCTCCTGGTTGGTCAAGGACTGCCGAGAGGAGTTACGAGGCCCTCTGATGGACATTATCAATAGCTCCCTTGAACAAAGAGTTTTTCCAGAAGAGCTGAAAGAGGCAGTGGTTCGTCCACTACTGAAAAAGCTGAATTTAGATCCTTCAGTTACCTCCAATTACTGCCCAGTTTCGAATCTTCCGTTCCTAGGCAAGGTAATTGAGAGGGCAGTAGCAGACCAGCTCCAAAAATTCTTAGATGATATGGCCTGGCTGGACCCTTACCAGTCCAGCTTCCGTTTGGGACATGGGACTGAGACTGTGCTGGTTGCCATCTCGGATCAACTCCGACACCAGCTTGACTGAGGCGGATCAGCATTGCTTATATTGTTAGATCTTACAGCTGCCTTTGACACAGTTGATTACGATCTTTTGACCCACTGCCTTACCGCCTCAGGGGTCCAAGGGTTTGCCCTTAATTGGGTGGGCTATTTTCTCCGGAACCACTGGCAATGAGTGGAATGGAACGGGAAGTCCTCTGAAAAATCATCACTTACGTGTGGAGTTCCTCAGGGGGCCATTCTATACTTTTTATTTAACATCTATATACGACCACTTGCTCAGCTAGTTTGGAGTTATGGGCTGGAGTGTTATCAGTATGCTGATGACACCCAGCTCCTTCTACGGATGGACAGCCGACCGGACTCGGTTCCTGATAACTTCACGTCTTGCCTTGTGGCCGTAACAGGTTGGCTGCATTCCAGTAGACTGAGGATGAATCCAGCAAAGATGGAGATCTTGTGGCTGGGTCGTCCTAAATTAGATGAGGTTAAGTTGCCCACCATAGACGGTGAACCTCTCTCCAGCTATCACCATCAAAAGCCTTGGTGTCACTTTTGACTCGTTATTGACAATGGAGGCCCAGGTCTCCGCCATCAGTAAGTCAACTTTTTCCCATCTTCGGCAGGCTAGGCAGCTGGCGCCCTACTTGTCCGGGGATGACCTGGCCACAGTGGTTCATGCCACAGTAACCTCAAGACTTGACTATTGTAATGCCCTTTATGTTGGCCTTCCCTTGTCGGTGACCCAGAGACTTCGACTAATACAGAATGCGGCGACCGGACTCCTCACGGGAACCCCCGTGAGGAACGATATAACACCTGCTCTATACCAACTGCACTGGCTTCCGGTCAAGTTCCGGATTACTCACAAGGTGCTGGTTCTAACCTTTAAGGCCTTGCATGGCCAAGGGCCGGCATACTTACAGGAACGCCTCTCTCCATGTCGGCCCTTGAGATCGTCTCAATCAGACCATCAGAATCTATTACAGGTCCCAGGCCCTAAGGATGCCCATTTGACATCAACCCGGCGTAGAGCTTTTTCCCTGATCGCCCCATCACTTTGGAACGCCCTCCCTCCTTACATCAGAGCCACCCGTGATCTAAAAGACTTTCGCACGGCTTGTAAAACATGGCTATTTGAGAGGCCGTTGGGCTGCGAACTGTTAGACTGTCAATTGTTTTTAGATGTTTTTAGATGCTAATTGTTTTTAGATGTTTTTAGATGTTTCAGGTATGTAGCTATGTGTTTTTACGGTAAATCGCCCAGAGCCATCTGGGATGGGGGATTAATAAATGCCACAATTAATTAATTAATTAATAAACAATATTCCTCTAATGCCATATTTTTGCAGGAAACTCACAGCAAAGCTCTGTCCCAATTTTCTCACCATCATTTGAATAACAAAGAGTAGCTCGCAAGAAGTACCATAATGTTGAGAGCAAAAATAAATCAAGGAAATAAAAAAATATCAAAGGGATAGATTTGTCTTGCTTAGAGAACCCATCTTAGCCTTTACTTTCTACATACACAACACAGTCCAAACCCATTTCATATAGGGACACATTTTTTAAAACCCTTTACAATGAGAGATATTATAATTGGTGGAGATGCCAATGAAATGTTTGATTACAAACTAGGCAAAATAACTTTAAATTCTATAAACATAATCAAAAGCAGACCCCTGCCAAATGTCATTGAAGAAGTGTATTTTATTAATCGATGCAGATCCTTATATCCCACTCTACAAACAATATATACACTATTAATGCTCTTGTAACTCCTACCCTCATGTTGATAATTTCTTTGTTTCAATACCAGGTCTGCAGCCAGGCTTCTAACTGGAGCGAATTATAGGGAACATGCAACACCCCTATTAAAGCAGCTGCACTGGCTGCCAATATTCAGTCCCAATTCAAGGTGCAGGTTACGACCTACAAAGCCCTAAACCAGGGGTTCTCAACCTGTAAGTCCCCAGGTGTTTTGGCCTACAACCCCCAGAAATCCCAGCCACTTTACCAGCTGTTAGGATTTCTGGGATTTGAAGGCCAAAACATCTGGGAACCCCCAGGTTGAGAACAACTGCCCTAAATGGTTGTGGCCCTACCTATCTTCAGGATCTCATCTCCCCCTATGAACCAATACAGGCTCTAAGATCTGCCAGGGAGGCCCTCCTCTCACTTCCACCACCATCACAAGCACGATTGGTAGCAACAAGGGTTTCTCGGTGGTGGCTCCTGACTTTGGAATTCTCTCCCCAAGAAGACTAGGCAGGCCCCCACACTGTCATCCCATTGGCTTTTTTAGCTAATGCATCACACTGTTGGCTCATGTTTAACTTGTTGTCCACGAAGACTCCAATATCTTGTACTATTGTCAAGCCAGGCATCACTCATCCTGTATTTTTGCATTTCATTTTTTCTGCCCAAGTGTAATATCTTAAATTTCTCCTTGTTGAAATTCATTTTTGTTAGTTTTGGCCCAGCTCTCTAATCTGGTAAGGTAATTTTGAATTCTGGAATATTAGCTGTCCTTCCCAATTTGGTGTCATCTGCCAACTTGATAAGCATGTCCTCGTAATCTTCATCCAAGTCATTAATAAAGATGTTGAACAGTATTGGGCCCAGGACCAAACCCTGCAACACTCCACTAGTCACTTCTTTCCAGAATGAAGGGGACCAACTGGTGACCGCCCTTTGGGTTCAGTCACTTAACCAATTACAAATCAGCCTAACAGTAGCATTGCCTAGCCCACATTTTACTCGTTTGTTTGCAAGAAGGTCATGAGGAACTTTGTCGAATGCCTTATTGAAATCAAGATATGCTACATCCTCAGCATTCCCTGTATCTACCAAATTGTAACTCTATTGAGAAAGACATAAGATTATTCTGGCATGACTTGTTTTTGAAAAATCCATGTTGACTTTTAGTGATTACAGCATTTATGTTTACTTAATGATCTGCTCCATAATCTTTTTTGGTATTGATGTCAGGCTCTCTTTTGGGGTCTTTTTTCCCTTCTTGAAAATAGGGACAACATTTGCCCTCATCTAGTCTGCTGGGGCTTCTCCTGTTCTCTAAGAATTCTCAAATATTATTACCAGTGCTTCTGAAATTACTATAGTTAGTTCATTCAATACTCTTGGATGTAGTTCATCTGGCTCTAGAGACTTGAATCTAAAGTAGCCAGGTATTCCTTGACTACTTCTTTACTTAACTAATTTTCACCCCACTTTCCCAGATTTAAAAAAGTTTTAAGATCATTTCAATTTTTCCAGGCTTAAAAATCAGTTTTGAGCAATCAAAAATTATTTATACAAATATCCCTTTTAAACAATTTCTACAGTTGAGGTTATTAACAGGTTCGTAAACACAGCCCTTGCACTTCAAACATTTGTTATTGTTTATTCATTCAGTCGCTTATGACTCTTCATGACCTCATGGACCAGCCCACACCAAAACTGTCGGTTGTTGCTACCCCCAGCTCCTTCAAAGTCAAGCCAGTTACTTCAAGGATAATATATATCCATCTTGCCCTTAGTCAGCCCCTCTTCCTTTTTCCTTCCATTTCCTCCAGCATCATCATATTCTCCAAGCTTTCCTGTCTTCTCATTATCTGGCCAAAGTATTTCATCTTTGTCTCTAATATCCTTCCCTCCAGTATGGACTGGTTTGATCTTCTTGCTGTCTAAGGCACTCTCAGAATTTTCCTCCAATACCACAGTTCAAAAGCATCTATCTTCCTTCACTCAGCCTTCCTTATAGTCCAGTTCTCACATAAGAACATAAGAACATAAAAAGAGCCATGCTGAATCGGGCCTCAGCCCATCTAGTCCAGCATTCTGTGTCACACAGTGGCCCACTAGTTGTACACAGGGATCTCTAGCAGAAAGGAGGGCAAAACCCTCACCTGCTCCCGACCGCCCACAACCAGTACCCGGGGAAATCCTGCCTGCCTCCATCAACACAGAGGTGGCACTTGGATGTCCATTTCAGTAGCTACCGATTCCCTTGGTATCCATGAATCTGTCTAATCCTGCCTTGAAGCTGTCCAGGCTGACTGCTGTCACAACCTCCTCTGGAAGTGAGTTCCATAACCCAATGACCCTCTGGGTGAAGAAATATTTCCCTTTATTAGTCCTAACTTTCCTACCTTGGAGCTTTAGGGAGTGCCCCCTAGTCCTAGTGTTGTGTGACAGAGAAAATATTTTTTCTCTATTCACCTTTTCTATCCCATGCATGATTTTATACACTTCGATCAAGTCACCTCTTAAACGCCGTCTTTCAAGGCTGAAAAGACCAAGGCGTTGCAACCTGATTTCGTAGGGGAGCTGCTCCATCCCTTGGATCATTCTTGTTGCCCTTTTCTGTACCTTTTCCAGTTCCGTTATATCCTTCTTGAGGTGCGGTGACCAGAATTGTACACAGTACTCCAGATGTGGCCTCACCATAGATTTGTAGAGAGGCAATACAACATTTGCCGACCTATTTTCGATTCCCTTCCTGATCATGCCAAGCATAGAATTTGCTTTTTTTACTGCTGCTGCGCACTGGGTTGACATCTTCATTGAGCTGTCCACCAAAACCCCAAGATCCCTTTCCTGGTTTGTCTCGGAAAGCTTTGACCCCATCAATTGGTAGGTGTAGTTGGGGTTCTTTGCCCCGATGTGCATGACTTTACACTTGTTTAGGTTAAAATGCATTTGCCACTTTGTTGCCCATTCACTCAATTTCGAGAGATCTTTCTGGAGCTCTTTACAATCAGTTTCATTTTTAACTACCCTGAACAATTTAGTGTCGTCTGCAAACTTTGCTACCTCAGAATTTACTCCTACATCCAGGTCATTAATGAATAAATTAAAAAGTAACGGACCCAAAACTGAACCTTGGGGTACGCCACTTCTCACCTCTTTCCACCCAGAGAAATGTCCGTTTATTACCACCCTTTGTTTCCTACAGTTTAGCCAGGTTCCAATCCAGGACAAGACCTGTCCTCTGATTCCATGGCTGAAGAGCTTATTTAGGAGCCTTTGGTGAGGGACTTTGTCAAAAGCCTTTTGAAAGTCAAGGTAAACAATATCGACTGGGTCCCCTTTATCTATGTGTTTATTTACACCCTCAAAGAATTCTAACAAGTTAGTAAGACATGATTTGCCTTTGCAGAAACCATGTTGATTTTCCTTCAGCAATGCCTGTTCTTCTATGTGCTTAGTAATTTTTTCTTTAATAATGGTTTCCATCACTTTGCCTGGAACTGAGGTTAGACTAACTGGCCTATAATTTCCTGGATCACCCCTGGATCCTTTCTTGAAGATCGGAGTTACATTTGCCTCCCTCCAGTCCTCGGGTACAGTGCCTGATCTTAGAGAAAGGTTATATATTTTGGCTAGAATTTCAGCAATTTCACACTTGAGTTCCTTAAGAACTCTGGGGTGGATGCCATCTGGCCCTGGTGATTTGTTGACATTTAGTTTAGTAAGGCATGTGAGAACATCTTCATTGTTTATCTCTATCTGGTTTAATTCATTTAATTCCCTCCCTGAAAAAACTGACTCAGCTGCAGGCATATGTTGTCTGTCCTCCTGTGTGAAAACGGAGGCAAAGAAGTCGTTTAGCCGCTCGGCAATCTCCTTGTCTTCACTTATTGTCCCTTTCTTACCATTTTCGTCAAGTGGCCCAACTGCTTTTCTAGTTGGGTTTCTACTTCTGATGTACTTAAAGAAGTTTTTGCTATTTTTAAATATTCTTAGCTATATGTGCCTCAAAATCTCTCTTGGCTTTCCTGACGGTTGCTTTGCATTTAGTTTGCCAGAGCTTGTGTTCCTTTCTGTTCTCCTCAGTAGGAAGAGCCTTCCATTTCTTAAATGAGTTTTTCTTCTTTCCAATCACATCTTTTACTTCATTTGTAAGCCATGCCAATGTCCTCTTGGACTTTCCCGGCCTCTTTCTTATTTTAGGAATGCATTTTAGTTCGGCTTGTTTTAAAGTATTTTTAAACAGTTTCCAAGCATTTTGGAGGGATTTGATTTTTTTACTGTTCCTTTTAGTTTGTTCTTTACTATTTTTCTCATTTTGGTGAAATTCCCTTTTGAAAATTTAAGGTCTCTGTGTTAGTTTTCACTGACAGTTTGCTATCCAAACTTAAGTTGAAGGTTATTGTGTTGTGGTCACTGGTACCTATGGGCTCAGTTACAAGGACATCTTGAACGAGATCTTGTTCATTAGTTAGCACCAAGTCCAGGATCCCCTTTCCCTGGTTGGTTCCATGACCATCTGCTCAAGGGAATAATCAGCTAGCATGTCGAGGAACCTTGTCTCTCTTTCATGCGTAGAACAAGAATTTAGCCAATCTATTCGGGATAGTTGAAGTCCCCCATTATGACTAATTTATTGCTTTTTTGAGGCCTGTTTAATTTCATTTTCCAGATAGCAGTCTGCCTCTGGAGTTTGGTTGGGAGGGTGATAGCAGATCCCTAATGCTAGATTAGTTTTTGTGGCCTGGGATTTTTACCCACAATGTTTCTGTAGGTGAGTTTGAATTTTCTTGAAGTTCTAATTCATGAGATTCTAGCTCTTCATTTATGTACAAGGCCACACCGCCACCGTTTTTCCCTCTCCTGTCTTTCCTGTACAGTTTATAACCTGGAATTTTTGTGTCCCAATTGTTTTCCTCTGTCCACCAGGTTTCTGTTATGCCAATAATATCAATATTTTTTTCTTTTGCCAAACATTCCAACTCCCCTATTTTTGTTCGAAGGCTTCTAGCGTTTGCGTACAGACATTTATATTTATTGCTCTGATGCCCTTTCAACTTTGGCTGTTTATGAGAATTTGTAGAAGGCCTACCATGTCCTACCTCTTGACTACTTTCTATCTTTTCTGTTGACTCGGCCATTTGTGCGTAAATTTCATCCTCCATACTTGGCGTTTCACCCTCTCGAACCGGAAGCTGCCCAGCTCCTGTCACTTTCCCCTAGGAATCAGTTTAAAAGATGCTCTGAAGCCTTTTTAATATTAATTGCCAGCAGTCTGGTTCCATTTTCGTTCAGGTGTAACCCGTCCCTTTTGTAAAGGTTTGGCTTTCCGAAAATGTCCCCAGTTCCTAACAAATCTAAAGCCTTCCTCTCGATACCACTGCCTCATCCACGCATTGAAGCTCCGGAGCTCTGCTTGTCTGGCTGTCCCTGCGCGTGGAACCGGTAGAATTTCCGAGAATGCTACCTTTGAGGTCCTGGAACTTAATCTTCTACCTAGCAACCTAAATTTGGCTTCCAGGACCATCCGTTTGGCCTTCCCAATGTCATTGGTACCTGGCGTGTACCACGACTGCTGGCTCCACCCGGCACTATCTACCAGCCTATCTAGATGCCTCGTGATGTCCGCAACCTTTGCACCTGGCAGGCAATTTACCATGCGGTCATCACATCCATCACAAACCCAGCTTTCTATGTTCCTGACAATCGAATCGCCCACTACAAGAAGCCCCCCTCCTACCACCGGTTGAGAAGTATCCTCGGTGCAAGAGGATATGGGCACATCCTCCGAGGAAGGGGTCCCAACTAAGGGGCCGGTCCCTCTTCCTCAGACTGATGTCCTCCCTGCCCAAGACCCCCATTTTCCAAAGCAGCTGGAGGGCTGCTCAGAACGGAGTGGGATGCTCCTATTTCATCCCTGGAGATCTCTTCCTCCTGCCTCACTTCCTCTCTGTGCTTCTCCAGGTCTGCTACCTTGGCTTCAAGGAAAGAACACGTTCCCTGAGAGCCAGGAGCTCACTGCAGCGAATGCACACCCAAGACTTCTGCCCAGCAGGCAGATAGTCATACATGTGACACTCAATGCAAAACACTGGAAAGCCCCCCTCCCACTGCTGGCTGACTACCTCCATTTCTTGTTTATATGTTTTTATAATTTGACTCCCTTTTTTTAGATAATTAGACTTTTTTTCCTTTTGTAGATTCACTGTTTGTTTTGGTCTTGATTAACTTTTTTACAAGTCTTTGGATATTTCTCTTTTTTTACTTGTTACAGGTTTATGCTTAAGGCAATTTGGATGGGAAAAAGAACCTCTTTTAGCTGCTGCTAAAAACTACCTTCTAGCAGCTAATACTAGAAGCTAAAACAACAAATTTACCCAGGAACTTACCAGTGCTCCTTATTTTCTTATTAGCAAGTAGTCTGCTTTAAACTGCTCCTCACAGAGACAGTTGGCTGACATCCATAGGTTACTACGGGGAATACCATTGTTTAAACTATGCAGACCTTCATTGCTAGTGTGGTGTCTCTACTCTTCACTGTTTTATCAAGATTGGTCATTGCTCGATAAAACAGTGAAGAGTAGAGACACCACACTAGCAATGAAGATTGGTCATTGCTCGACTTCCGGGTGAAGGCAAGATGGCGGCTGCAGCGGGTGTCTGAAGCTCCGGGGAGCCCAGACAACCTGAACCCCTCTCACAGGTCGGTGGAACGGGATTCTACCTGGAAAGCTAGTGGGTCGGGACTAGCTGGTGAAGTAATCTCCGCAGGGGCAGGGGTAGCGGCGAGGGGGTCCAGGAGGACCCAAGACCGAACCTGCTCCAGGAGTCAGCTACTGGAGAGGGGTGAGAGGCGCTACAGCGTCTCAGAAGCCAACCGCCTTCATTTTAAATTTGAGGAGAAGGAAGAAGCTATTAAGAGTAAGCTAAAGCCAAAAAGAATGGGTGCGGAGACACTAAAGGCCAACTGAAGGCCAGTACGGCAGACTGGGAGCGGCAATACAGAGGCGAGACCCCGAGAAGTAAGCAGAGGCCTCTGAGGACAAGCCAAATTAAAAGCTAAGAACCAGCCTAGCCTGGCGGAGGCCGAAAAGAATAAAGTATACAACGATAAATCCAGTAAAGAAAAGAGGAAGGAAAAACCGGGGCTTACCGGGCGGAAGATATCCAAATTGGATCCAGATACTGCCTGCAGGCCCCCTCCTAGGAAACAACAGCAACGGCTACAAGGCGGCCCCTTTAAGGTGAAAAGGGAGGGCAGGGCAGGATAGAAGCCCAGGTTGGAGGCCCAAGCTCAAATTGGAGACGGAAGAGAGCATGCGCGCCTAGACGCTACAAGACACCAGCGACGCACAAGACGCCAGCACCGCCGGACGACGCAGCGGCACGTGACGACGCGGTGACGTGGAGCGACGTAAGGAGATAGAAGACCCAATCAAGGAGCGACGTCAGATAGCTGGAAGAGCAACAAATCGGAAGAATAAAACAACAACAACAACAACAAAAAAGACAGTTGCCAGGCAACAAGGCTCAAGGGAGTGCAGAAAGCGAAGAACTCCAACGAGAATATAATCTAGAGAGGCATACAGGCAGCCACGGAAGCCACGGAGGCCATAAAAGACTCAAAAGACCCAGCGGAACGGAGAGGTCAAAAGAGGAAGAGGAGGCAAAGAATCAGGACGGCGTGGGTGAGCGATCCAGAAGTGACCCAAGGAGAAGAATGATGATGATAGAAATAGCCACTGGGTGGATATAGGTTAGAAAGGAGGAGAGGAAGAAGGGAGGAGGGTTCAGTGAGCAGTTCAGTGAGCAGTGCTGCTTTGCAGCCACAAGGAGGATACAGCTTCTCTTGTTTTGTTTTTCTTTTCTTTTCTCTCTGGACTGTATACTTTGCATATGTATAAGGAATATATAGAAGGGAATTGTGTACTAGAGGTATAAAGAGGCAGTAGTACGAGGTATTTATAACCTATCCTCTAAGGTGTATTCAGGATCCAAAGTAAATTCAGAAGATGGATAAATTTA
>JARBWK010000008.1:86843139-86882942 GCA_030556195.1 Anolis apletophallus | reverse complement strand
TGGTGTCAGCTCAAGTATTCAATATCTCTGGTACCCGAACTGGGAGACTCTCTTTATGTGTATATGGTATTCTGTCTTTCTCTCAACCCCCTACATCCTACCCCCTCTTTCCTCCCTGCTGCCCTTCCCTCTCCTTACTTTCCCTATATGCTCCTGATTTTTCTATTTCTTTTTTATACGTATTGTAAAAATTCAATAAAAATATTTTTTTAAAAAAGATTGGTCATTGCTCTCCTCTCAAGAAGTAAATGTCTTATGATTTCCTGGTTGCAGTCTGTGTCTGTAGTAATCTTCACTCCTAGAAAAACAAAGTCTGTTTTCTCCCTCTATTTATCAGTTATCAATCAACCTGGTTGCCATAATCCTGGTTTTTTTTATGTTTAACGGCAACCCATTTTTTCAATTCAATTCAATTTATTATTTCATGAGTCGCTTTCCACTAGAGTGCTCTAAGCAACTTACATAACAGGTAAAAGCAACTTGTACAGTATATTAGATGATTACAAATTAAAAGCTTTAACAAAGAGCCAAGTTGTAAGAGCTTGGGTGAATGACCGTAAATCGGGCATGGCTCTTACATATGGTGGTAAGAAGTTCCACTTTGTTAATAAGGGTGAAAGGCGAGTCCTTCCTATTCAGATCCAGTGCTGGTTGAAGGCGACCAGAGTCCCACAACCTTCATCCAGGCCTTCCGGTATGCCTGGCATGGATGGATGGACTCCAGCAGGTGAAGATATCTAAAGGGAAGTGGCAGGCCGGCGCCGAAGCCAAACTCAGACACACACACACAGAGAGAGAGAGAGAGAGAGAGAGAGAGAGAGAGAGAGAGAGAGAGAGAGAATTTCAAATACCGTCCATTCTCAGCACAAGCTGGGTGTCATCGGCGTACTGATAACACTCCAGACCAAAGTCGCGCACCAGCTGGGCCAGCGGACGCATGTAGATGTTGAACAATAAAGGGGAGAGGATGGCTCCCTGGGGGACCCCACAATTTAATGGGAGTCTCCCAGAGACCTCCCCCCCTCTCCACTCGTTGTCCCTGGTCTTGGAGGAAGGAGGCCACCCAATTAAGGGCGGTCCCCCTAACTCCCGTCACGGCTAAAGGGTGGGCCAATAATGTGTGATCTACTGTGTCAAACGCTGGCGTGAGATCTAGCAACACAAGCAGGGCTGACCCGCCATGGTCCAGCCTGCGGCGAAGTTGGTCTGTAATGGCGACAAGAACGGACTCCATCCCATGCCCAATACGGAAGCCGGACTGGAAGGGATCTAGTCCAGCTGTGTCATCTAAGAACCGTTGCAGCTGATCCGCTGCTGCCCTCTCAATTACGTTGCCTAAAAACGACAAGTTGGAAACCGGACGGTAATTGGAGGGAGCCGAAGGGTCTAAATTCGGCTTCTTCAGCAGCGGTCTTACCATGGCCTCTTTCAAACCCCCTGGGAACACTCCTTCCTCAAGGGAGCTGTTGATAATCTTTCCCAGGGGGGTCTCGTAACCCCTCCTGGCATGATCTAACAAGCCAAGAGGGGCACGGATCGAAGGAGCAAGAGGTTGGTCTAGCTGCAACAAGTAACTTATCAACAGCTGCTGCGTCCAGCAGTTGGAAGCGGGTGAAGGTGGGCCCATCAAGTGGCGGCGGAGTCTCGAGCTCACTTACTGTATCAATTGTGGCTGGGATGTCCCGGCGGAGATTCGAGATTTTGTCGACAAAAAAGTTCTGAAAAGCCTCAGCTAAAGGAGCCAAATCCCTATCATTTAGGACAGACGGAATTGATGTCAAAGATCGAATTATCTTTAAAAGTTGAGCTGGGCGTGAACTAGCTGACTCTATCAAGGAAGAATAATAAACCTTTTTGGCTTCCTTGATAGCTTGCTCATAAACATCTTTAAATTTTTTATAAGCTAATTTTGAAGCTCCATCTCGGAGATCTCGCCACACATCCTCTAGCTGTCCCTTCCTCCGTTTCATCACTCGCAACTCCTCAGTAAACCTAGGTAAGCGGGCTCTGGGGGGGGGGGGTGAGAGAGCGTCTGGGGGTGATCTCGTCTAAGGCAGTGGAAAGACAGGTGTTCCAGACTTCCACTTGCCTGTCGACCGAGTCGCTGGTGAGCTCTATGTCCCTCAGAGCATTCAGGAACCTTGTGGGTTCCATAAGTCTCTTCGGGCGAAGCATAATCGGTTCGGCACCCTTACAGAGCGGGGTGGCCAGCTCTAGCCGGACTTCCAGGACACAGTGGTCCGACCATGGAACCTCTGTAATGGAGGTTGGGACCACTTGGATTCCGGCCGCAAAGATCAAGCCCAGGGTGTGCCCGGCCTGATGTGTGGGACCGGTCTTACATAGTGAGAGTCCTAGTGTCTCCATGGAGGACACTAGGTCCACGGCTGCTATTGAAGGGGAGGTGGTATCAGCGTGGACATTGAAGTCCCCCAAAACAATAAGTTTGGGGAACCTCAATGCCCACTCCGAGACCATCTCCAGCAGCTTAGGTAGGCTCTCCGCTGGTGTGTTGGGTGCTCGGTACACCAACAGAAAGGCTACACTCTCACTAGAGTCCCACATGAGGCCTGCACATTCCAATCCTGGGATGTTCGAGGTCGGAATTGTCCTGAAATTAAAATAGTCTCGGCCGAGAATGGCCACTCCCCCCCCCCCAATCTCTCTGTCCTCGTCTGGTAACTAGCAATGTATCCTGGAGATGTTAGCTCGTGCATCAGGACTTCATCCCCCTCCTGCAGCCATGTTTCTGTAATGCAGGCTAGATCTATGTTCTTTCCTATAAGGAAGTCCCTGATAGTCATGGTCTTATTACGCACTGATCTAGCGTTCACTAGTACCAGAGTCGGAGAGGAGATATTTGGAGCCTCACCAACAGTGTACCTGGGGATAGCTCGTAGGTCAGAAGGAGGTCGAGTCCTTCTCCGACTCCAACTCCTCCTCTCATATGGCCTACGTCTACCGTCCCCGAGATCACTGGTATGCCCTGTCCCTGCTTTTCATCTCCCGATGGAACATCTAAGTGTCTGGTCTTCGACCCAGCCTCTGAAAAGGAGACGCCCCATGGCTGGCCTTATGCCTGATGCCAGTTTGCCAGTTTGGAGCAGGTGTAAAGCTAAATTCAGCCGGGATACATAACTGGTCACTTTGGATGGCAGTCTTAGAGTCTAGGCTTAAACACCCAGGATCGTCTAAGGTCCTTTTTGAGCCAGGATGGTTCCTGGTTTGATCTGGGGTCAAGCTGTTATGAGACCGTCCTTGGAGGGGGTCCAACACGCCAGCTGCATAGCCCGGCCCCCAGAAGGTCCTTGGCCCAAATTTCTTAGGCCTGCTCCTCCTGCGGGGCCAATTGGCCAGAGTCTGCCCCTCACCAACAGTTGTCTTTTCGCCACCACTGGGCAGGATTGCAGTAGCCCTATGATTGCCATCAGATCCTTCTCCAATGCTCGCATCAGCTGGGCCAGGACAGTTCTGATAGTTGTCAATGGGCTCCTTCCCTCTCACCTGGGCTCTCGGTGTTACAGCTGATAATTCCGGTCAGCTGATGGCTTGAGCTGGGTCCGGTGAGGATTGACCAATTCGGTGCTCCCACCCGGAGTGCCCGGGTCCATCAGCTCCCTCTCCATGGATCGAGAAAGCCTCCGATGTTCTGAGGCCTCGAACTGCTGGACGAGGAAGGAAGCCAAATAGACAGTATTCTGGCTCTCCAGCAAGGGGCTCTCCAGCAGGGGGCGCTGTGATTTATTCCTCCGGTTTCTCTTCCGGCGTCGTTTCTGCTTGCGTTGTGGCCTTGATGTCAAAGAAGAAGACAGGGGCACAGTCGGCGCCATTACCGCGTCTTCAAGGCCATCCGCCATCATGGCCCGGCTGGCAAGGGTCTGGCGCAATGCTGGGGAAAGGGAACGCCGGCAGGGAGACAATTGTCACATATATTAGCTGCTCAGACCTCTCCAATATGCCCACTTTTTTTCTTGGAACATAACATTTAAAAAATTAAGAATTGAACTCACATAACTCTACTGCTTTAATATTCATACTTTTTGAAATCAAGTGACAGATCTGATTTTAATTTAAAATAAAACAAGTTTTGTCCTAATATATTCCTCTTACCAATTTATTCTCCAGAAAACAAAAAGCATAAATAATTCCCCTCTTACTGTTGGTCTCACGCATTGAAATAACCAGAAGATGTAAATATTAAGGAAACATTGGTATTGTTTCACAGTAGAATAAATTTTGGAATATGATTCTAATGGAAAAGATCTCTCATGCTATTTGGATATCACAAAGCCTCAAAGTAAAGATGCTTTTGTGTAGTCCTGGTTTCTTTTTTTTCTTATTTTAATAACAACAGCAAGAAGAAAAAGATCAAACCATCCCCTCATCAAACAGACTTCTGAAGAAAGCTTCATGATAACATCAACTGATTTGCTAAACTCAAGACTCAAAATTTAGAAAACATTGCACAGAACAAAACATTATTATATATTCTATATTATTATGTTTTTCTTTATTACTCCGGTTGTTTTAACATCTATTGTTTGCCTGCCATTGCATCAAACTTGCTACTATAATAGTATGACATGCATCCCATTATTAGTTGTACAATATTTTCATAAGTCTGTGCTTCTTATCTTTGTTTGATTTTATATTATTATTATTATTATTTGAAACCTAACAAGATTAGTACACAGCAAACAAGATCACTATGCTGGTTATTATATTGGATCTAGGACTGTGTGATGTATCGGCAAATAATGCGTGCAGATCCCAGTAGTATGGCCTTTATTATGATGGTGATGGTTATTATTGTCAAATTTTCCCAGTGTTAAAGTAAATAAGTTAGTGTTAAAGAGTAATGAGCATGGTGATGGTATAGCAGTTTGAAGAGATTAAAGAAGATCTATAAACAAAAACCTTCTCTATTAAATAGAAGAACTGCACAGTAAGAAGCCTAATATTGTAGATGCGTGCTACTGATCCTAATCTGCACTTGCTCCAATAACAGCATGTAGTAAATGCAATATATTATATGATAAGTATTTCTGTTTCTTCTTCTTCTCCAAATCTAATAAAGCAACCATGTTTAGAAAGGATAACAAATTAGGAGCTTAAAGTCAAAGGTGTATCCCTGTTAGTGTACCGACCCCCCTGCTGCACGACAGTCTCCCTACCTGAGCTAGCTGGAGTGGTCTCGGGCCTGGCATTGGAGTCTCAATGGCTTATTGTGCTGGGGGACTTCAGTGTTCATGCCGAGACTTCAGCTCAGGACTTCATGGCCGCCATGGCAACCATGGGCCTGTCCCAATTAGTATCTGGTCCCACTCACAGTGCAGGACACACATTAGATCTGGTTTTCTGTCAGGGATGGGAGGAATGTGGCGGGGTGAAGGAGCTGACCATCGCTCTGTTGCCATGGACTGACCACTACTTGATCAGGTTTAGACTCACTGTGCCTTTCCACCTCCGCAGGGGTGGTGGACCCATTAGAATGGTCCATGCTAGGAGGCTTATGGATCCTAATGGATTCCTGATGGTTCTTGGGGATTTTCCTGCCTCCTCGGCAAGTGACCCTGTCGAGGCTCTTGTCTCTCTCTGGGACAGGGAGATGACAAGGGCTATTCACACAATCGCTCCCGAACGCCCCCATCAAGTAACCGAACTAAACCAGCTCCTTGGTTTACTGAGGAGCTGACAGCGATGAAGCGAAAAAAGAGGAGGCTAGAGGGCGTGTGACGTCAAAAGAGGAGCAGATCAACCCAAGCACGTCTGGTCTCTTATCTTAGAACCTATGATGCAGCAACAAAGGCTGCACATAAATCTATTGTGGCCAAGGTTGCCTCCGCTAATAAACGTCCAGCGGAATTGTTCAGAGTGGTCAGAGGACTATTAAATCCACCGCAGTGCAAGATCTCAGATAACTCGGAGGACCGCTGTGAAGGATTCACTCGGTTCTTCACGGACAAAGTTGAAGAACCGACAGAAAATACGGTTGTTAGATTTTGGTGACACTTCTTGTTTATCAAATGAAATAGGTAAAAAAAATGTTTTAGTGGTGTGTAAGGATGATTTTCCATACATGAGTTTCTTCCTCTTAAAATGGCTGACCTCATATTTTGAACCCGAATGCAGCCAGTAGTGGGTTGGAAGGCGTTACTAGTGTTTAAAATATACAGTGGGGGAAAAGTATTTAGTCAGAAACCAATTGTACAAGTTCTCCACTTAAAAAGATAAGAGAAGCCTGTAATTGACATCATAGGTAGACCTCAACTATGAGAGGCAACATGAGATTTAAATAAAAAGAAGACCATGGTACTTACTAGAAATATGGAAAACAAGAAACAGGAGGAACTTCATAAGCAAACAGGATTACAAATCACTACTAAATTCAAGTATTTAGGGGACTTGATAACAGCAAAAAATAGCCAACTCTTGAAAAATAATTATGAGCAATTATGGCAAGAAATAAAAATATTTCTTGAGAAATGGAAAATTTTAATATCTCATTACTAGGTTGTATATCTCTAGTAAAAATGAATATTTTGCCTAGAATACTCTTTTTATTTTATTATTTTATGCTGTGGTTTCAGTACCATTTTTATAATGTCAGTAGATTTTTTTTACTGTTTTTAACTGAAATGTATGTGTATTATGTATTAATGTTAATGGTATTTTATGCTGAATGTTTATGGTTTTATATTGTATTTATTGTGTATCGGCATCGAATCGTTGCCTTTTTGTTATGCCGCTCTGAGTCCCCCTTCGGGGGTAAAGAAGAGCGGGGTAGAAATGATGGAAATAAATAAATAAATAAATAAATAAATTTGATGTTGATGTTGGCACAAAATCTGGTCAATTTTTCTTTATAACATTGCGAAAATCAGGCCTCTTACTTTTGCTTCCTCTGCTAAGACCTTAGCTTGTGCCTTGGTCATTTCCCATCTCTATTGTAATCCTCTTTTGACTGTTCTTCTATTATCTCACCTTCATCCTTTGGTTTCCAAATATTCCTTCCAAAATTCAATACACGCTTCTTATTTTAATACTCAAAAACCTTATCCCCTGCCGCTATCTTTCAGTCCTTGTTTCTTTTCCATCTGCTCTAGATCTGAATTCTAGGAATTCTAAGCTTCTCACCCAATCAAAGATTTTTTTCTTCCTTGGCTCCATTTTGACCTTTTTCGCTCAATGCTCTATGCTCTTAGAACCACCTCCCTGAATATTTTCAGACTAATCTTTTCTTCGTTATTTTTAAATCTCAATTTGAAACCTTGTTTTCCAAAGCTTTTGGTCATTTAGTTTAATATTGGTCTTTTGGTATTGTTTATATTGGTTATATGCATTATCAGTTTGTTTACTATTATACTGTATTTTTGTATTTTACTTAGAAAATTTGTTTTAAAGTGGTATTGGATAGTTTTGTATTTTATTATTTTTCCTCTGTGTTTATGCATATTCTCTGTGTATGTGTGACTTTAAGGCAGGATGCACTAGTTTTTTTTACAAAGCAGCATGCACATTGATGATATTACATAAAAAACAACAGTGATAATAAAAATATCAAACATTTTTAATGCTATATTATCATATGTGATTATAACAGCTAATTTACAGTATCTTGTGTAGGAAAAAGGAAAATCACACAACAAATGTTCTTAAAACTGAACTGTAAAGAAGCGTTGTATCTTTCATATATCTAAAAGGAGGCATTTAAATCTTTAAAAAATCTTGTTTCCACTGCTGAAATCTGAAATGCCATGCCTGGAAGGGAATGGTTGGCAGTGAGAAGGTTAACAAGGGATGGGTATGACATATACTATTGCGCTTCCTGGGGTTTTGATTTGTTCTGGTTAGAAATAAAGGCCAGCAGTTGGAGAAAGGCTTTTTGTAAAAGATGAGTTTGTTGACATGGGATCTGAAGAAAGCAAGAGTAAAAGAAAAATAAATGTGGCACCATGTAGATGTTTTAAAGAAAGCCATTATTCATTCATTCATTTTTAAAGATCTCATTTAAAGCCCGTCTTTACAAAAATACTCTACTTTTGACAGGAATTTGATTGTTTTTCAATTGACTCTCAATGGCATTTGGGTGGAATATATGTGAACGTAAACCTACACATGTCTGTTTATTTAGTTGGGTTCAGATAACATTTTAAAATGAGTGCCTAATAATCCATAGTGATGTATTTCTGAGAAACAAGTGGCTTCCCTGTGCATGAGGCATCTTTCCCCAATTAGACCTTTCACCGCCCCTTTAATTTCCGGGTAATCCATGTGTATCTTAAGCTTTTACAATTCTATTACATTAGGAAGTGACATTCTGGGCCCTTGACAAGGGCTTTTGTTTGGCAGTATTTATAGCAGCTTCTTGTTATCCTGGAGCAAAGGCGATTGCCCTGCCCTCTGGCCCCCTGCTTAAGCAGATTTTAAGCAGAAGCTCTTCTCATGTGGCACTAATTGAAATGATTGGTGGAAGGGTGTGTTGTGAGCACCCTCTGCCTGACTCTGGATTATCTGTTTGGGGATGGGGGGGGGGGGGGGGAGCGAGGGTGAGAGGATGCAAATCTTTTGCCTCATTTTAGCAAAGGCTCAGGAAAGCCGGGCCATCTGTCCACTCTTGGAATCGGGAGACAAACTGAGAATTGGTGCTGGGCCACGACTCCGCAGAAAGAAACAAGAAATTGTCCCCAACTCGGCCAGAGAATTCCACATGAGGCACAAGCTCTGAAACCCTTGCAGCAGGTCAGTCCGCTCCGTCTGATGTACGTGTTCAGAGATGGCAAGGATTTCAGAGGCAAATCTTCTGTGTGGGTGGTAGTTTTCATAAATTTTACATGGGAGCTGAAAAGAAAGTGTTAAGTATCTACATTGTGTCCACTTTTGTTGCTAATTTCTTCAATGATGTGCGTGCCTTGCTTGTTATCAGCTGAGCAACTTGAGAATGAGCAAAGCTTGAAAAAGATTTCAAACTCCACATAGGGCTTATCCTTTGAAACGGACACCAATATTAAAATATGTCTTAAGAGTTGTCAACTACAATGTGTTGGCCTCGCTTAGGTGAGTATACCAACTTGAATCTCTTGGAGGATTTAAATGCTGTAATTATATTGATTCATCTTCTGTTGCAATAAGAAGTTTGGAATGGGAAACAAATCAGGAAGATAAGCAAGTCTGTCCTGATTTGTTAGGATTGGAATTTTGAATATACTGAAAACTTGCTTTGGAATTTCAACATAACACTGAAATGCAAAAAGCTCACATAAAGTTCCACTGTCTGTATGAAAATGGGAATATTTCAGAGGTGTCCCCCCCCCTTTTATGCATTAATATAGTCTAGTTTAACATACTTTATAGATAAAAACTTATGTAAGTATTAAATAATCATCATTGTTTTAAAAGGTTTGTTTTCTAGTAGTTTAATTAAACTCTACAGCCTTATAAATTAGCAGAACGCTGGTACTCAGATTTCATCATACAATTTTGTATAAATGCCATCGGCAATATTATATAATTGAAATATAATTTCTATTACTTTGTTAACCTCATCATGCTACTGTACTATTTGTTCTGAGTATCTAATATTGACAGGATAAATAAAAGCACTGTAAAATAAGAAGTTATAGAGTTTTATTTTAATTTCCCACATTTATTCTGTCACCTTGGTCTCTCTTTATATATATAAAATTAAATTTGCTGACTAGAGAACAACTATAATGAATTTGAAATGTAAACCATGAGAAACAATAAAAAATCAATTACACTGCTAGATAATTTCTACTCTGATTTAAAAATATTGCAGGGAATTGTAAAAAAAATAAATCTAAAGCCAAACAAAACATGAACAAATGCAGGTTCAGCGTAATCAAGTTTTGAAAGGTTTAAAAACAAACAGAGCAGGTAAACAACAAATTGTTCTTATTACAGTTATGCCAATTACTGTGATCATGTAATATTTGTGAGGTTTGGTTGAATGGTGGACCACATTACTAAACATTTCAGCTTTCAAATGAAAAATTACATCGTTTCATAGGTTTCAGCAAGGAAACAAAATTAAATGTATGTGTGATGAAGCTTTTATTGAAATTAATATTCGTGTGGTATCTCAAAGGTTGCTTAAAAATAAATAAGCATAAGGAACACAACTTATCTGTATATTGTGTATGCATAATCCACTTGTATGGTTGTCAAATCAGGTAGCCAGTTTATTCTTTTCAGAGCGCACTATTAGTCTGTTTTGGCAAAATAACAAAGAGTCTTGCAGCACCGTAAAAGATTTAGAAATGTCTGACAACATAGAAGAGATAGATGGAATAGCAAAAATTGTACTGTATTGAATGTCTTAGTTTTGAAGGTGTCACAAAAATTTGTAATGTTAGTTTGCAGTAATATTTGCCCTTTTATTATGTGTTGTTTAATTAGCTTTGCTTTATACTAAGATGTTGTGGGATTGGTTGATCTCATGATAAAGTATTCTACGCTTAACACTTGTCCTGATCATATTAAAACTAATATCTTCTGATAGAACTCCTGGATGTCTTTTTAAATTAACATGTATTAAATGCCATTATCAGTGCCACACATATCACTTGTGACATTAACTCGAGGAGTTGTAGGTCACTGCCAACAGGTTTCCATAAACAGTTTTCTTTCATTTCTAGCATAATAGAAATTATGGTCAAGGTAATAATTTGAAAAAATGGAATAAAGGTGGAAAAGTTTGTAGCTAGTATATTACCCGAACATTGTACACCGAGAGATGGTTTGATGACACATTTCCAAAGCCACAGGCACATTGATGCTTCATTTTTCTTCAAATGTGTTCTACTGATGTAGGAGGGAGCCTTTTTTAGATTATGTGGCTCCGTGCTGCCCAAGTGATCAGAGCTCTGAAAAGATCAACAGGATGCTTGTCAAAAGTAGGTTTCGTATCATTTGAAAAGGTCATGCAGACAACAGATACAATAAGACTGCTACAAAACCATGGTAACTTCTGGCTTAGAGTTTCTGTACTGTCAAAACAAATTATTACATTACCAATAAGACTTTTTTTTCATTGTAACCTCCACCAAGACATTTTTTCACCATTTCATCAGTATAATGTATTTGTCTTAAAGAAACAAAATGTACAATTATTTTGACATTCATATTGAAGATTTCATTGAAATACATTGAAATTTCACAGAAATACAAAGCATATGGACACAAAGCTAGCCACATCCCAATAATTTTTGCATGCAAATTTCCCTTAAAATATACGTAGTAATTTTGAAAGAAAATAACAACAAAATCCAGACATTTTAATTATGAAGAGCAACAAAGTGACCGGAATTAAAGGTATGTCAGGACTTGTTTCCTAAACATTTTAAATGCAACTTGTTTTTCTGCCAAGTTGCCATCAGTTGTTTGCAAAGAAAATCTATGCAAGGTGGAAAAATGGGTCACTTGGGTTTTAGTGCTAAGTAACAAATCCAGTGTAGTTAAGATTTAACAGAGATGTGATGGCTTATTCTGTGCATTTGTTAATGCAGGTTCATGTTTTAAATATGTGTGGCAAAGGATGGAATGGCTTATTAACAAGTGGCACATCCTGATGTAATTCTTCTAATACCGTACATATTATAGGACACAAAATCTGAAACGTCTTCCATTGTTTAAGATACTTGTACACAGAATGTCAATTTAGACTATCATCCAGTCCATGTAATTTTTAACAATGAGGTATATGCATGTAAAAAAGATTACTGCTAAAAATTGTATGAAATCAAATAAAAAGGAAATAGTGAATGACACTTGTAAACATCCATATTATTCTCTTTCACTGAAATGCCATTGTTTCATGGCAAGTCTTTATCAATAATCCAAACTAACTTTTTTCAGCATTGTTATACACATACAGTTTTTCCAGACATCTTAACTTACATATCATAAACTCTGTATTGCTGGCAGTCCCCAGGTTACAAACAAAATAAGTTCTGTAGGTTTGTTCTTAAGTTGAATTTGTATGTACGTCAGAAGAAGTACATTTTTCAAGTGTAACTCCAGCCAGATAGACAGATAGAAAGTAAAAGTTTCCCTTTTCAACTAAAACAATTTATATGTTATGTACAAAATGCAGAATGATATAACAAATACTTCTATTCAAAGATTCCTGGTTCAATTAAAATTGCTTACAACTATAAAAAAGAGTATGCTGTAATTCTGAAAAACGGGGACAGTAAGCCAAAATACCTCATTGACAAACAAGAATATACAAATTTGCAGAACAGCAGCTTTTCCAAACTGTGTAAAATTACAAAGAAATAAACTACATATCAGGGAACAATTGAAATCAATGGTTCTCAAGTTGTCCTCCAGATATTTAGGACTTCAGTTCTTGATCATTGGCTGAACTGGTTGAAAAATGGAGTAAAAAAAAATTGGAGGACCAAAATTTGAGGACAACTGCATAAAATACTCATTCAATATATTATTCGGGTTTCTATGCCGCCGACTCCCTGAGCATCTGTTCTGAGCATGCGTAGATAGTAATTAGAATTGAAAACTGAGAATAATAAGAGCTGAGAGGTTGTAAATCATAATTTGTATGCTATTTTTTCTGGTCCTACTATTTGCTGAAACTAATATTTTGAAACATGCCTGCAGTTGCTGATGTAGATGATTCAGCAGTCAAAGTGGGTCATAGTCAAAAGTTGACATCAAGCTTCTGACATTCTGGGGCAATGTCACAATGACTGAATCTGCAAGCACATCTGCACTGACACTATACTGCAGCTTGGAACCAGTTTAGGAGGAACTGATGTTGCTGTGCAGGTGATTAGAGAAATATGCATCAATGCACCTGAAAACAAAGAGGAAAGTGAGAGCAGCGGAGATAATCACTAACCCTTCCTATGGGGTGGCTTAGCCCCCTGATGTCTAGCCATGCCTTTAGGGTGCTTTCCAGCGCCCCCTGGTTTTTTTTTGGGGGGGGGGGGCTAGTTACAATGAGCTGTGCATTTTGCAGAACCATTTTAATGGAATACACTGGCATCTGCTGCAGCACTTTTTTTGGCTGAACCTGAATTTTCCTGAGACCTTTTAAATACATTATATACTGTTATATACATGCTGCAATGTACGTTGGCAGTATGCATTTTGTGGCCAATGCAGCCTTGAGTCTGTTTCAAACTGCTTTACATGGTCAGTGTAGATGGAGCATGTGTAGAATATTATGGTTTAAAACTGAGTTCTATTTTCTGTGTTCTTGTAATTAAAATAAATGAGGAGGGGCCATTTGGAAGAAATAATTGAATGCTGGAAGGCGTAGATAATTCTCCCCCATCTGGTGATTTTCTTGGAAATTCCCACTCAAGCTATTTGTAACTTTTGTCCTCATCTGGACTTTAGAATTGTAATTATTCCTGAGAAACTCCTTTATTGAATTCATAATAGAAAAATGGATGGAGAAGAAATGAAGAATCTCTTGCTCTTGCAATCACCCTGCTTCTACATCCATGTGATCTCCACACAGAAAGCCAATCCGAGATAGGCAAGTTCGGTTGCAGAAAGCACAGCAGAAGGTCTCCTTGGGTGATGTTGTTTCCAAGTTGCGGTTCTTTCTGCGTTGTTGTTTCTCTACGAGACTCGTCCGGTGTGTCGTCTTGAAAGAGGCCGCAGCATTATGGATAGCGTGTCTCCATGCCTCCCGATGTGAGACCAGGGTGGACCATTTTTGGTGATCAATCTGGCCAAGCCTGAGATGTTGTTTCAGGGAGTCCTTATATCTCTTTTTTGGGGCGCCTCTCTTGCGCTGACCCGTGGCGAGTTCACCGTATAGTATCTTTGGGAAGCGGTGGTCCTCCATCCTAGAGGCGTGCCCTGCCCAGCGCAGCTGTGTACTCAATAGCATAGCCTCAATGCTGGTGATCCCTGTTTGCTCAAGGACAGTAACATTTGTTCGAGGAGTCGTAGGTGTTGGCAATAGGTGACCCATGTTTCAGACCCATATAGGAGAATAGATAATACAGTAGCTCTGTGCACACTGATTTTTGTACTTTGCCTCAGGTGCTTGCTGCTTCAGACTCTCCACAGATGTAACTGTGTTAATGTAGCTGGGGGAGGGACTAGAATGTTCAATATTGTCATTTCTTTTAGTTTTTAAATCCTGGTTGCATGATGTTTCGGCTCCAGATATTGCGATATTTCCCTTAAGCAACACAGTAGAGGGACAAATATATGTATTTCAGAATAATCACTTTTATTTAGATGGAACATCTAGGGTTCAATTTGTTTTTAGTCAGGACCAATGAAGGAGAGTTCATTAACATTAGTCTTCTAAGAGATCTTGTACGGTACATTAGCCTTCCAGCCTGGAAGTTCCAGGAAATCTTATAAGGCTATGACTTCTCTCCCATTCTTCTTTTTTTAAAATCTAGTTTCCTCTAAAGGAGTATATGGATTTTTAAAAGGCTTCTTGTGAGCCTAAATTGACCAAGTAGTGGGGTGGTGCAAGGAATATGGTTGAAATGTACCCCACATCCCAGTGGAGTCTTTGATGCCAATTTTTTTTTAAAAAAACACACACAAAAATATTTTTGAGCCTAGGAGGGCTACAAAAATTATCAAAATTACCTCTGTGCTCCTTAGAGTACATTTTGGAGCATTCTGGATCAAAATTTATGTAGATAGATAGATAGATATAAATATATCACACATACACATATGAATTAATGACATATTAACTTTGAATATGTTTTGATGGCTTTTAACTGAAATTATTTAGTGCTGCTTGTGTTTAATTCTGTTTTAATTTTTCTATATTTGTATATTTGAAATTCTGTGCTAAAGCTTTTATGTCAAGTTACTTTGGGGAGATAAAGTGAGATATGAATAAATATAATTATAATGATATTGTTGATAATAATAATAATATGGACTACAGTGAACACATTGATCACCCCTTGGGTAGTGAGTGAGATAGGCAATGAACTCTTGGTTCTCAGTGAATGGGTTTGTACCTTTGAAGCCAATATGTTGTAGGAAGCAAAGATTGGTTTGGTTAATGTGGAGATAGGATAGCAGCATCTTCTGCTTAGTATGGCAACTCCTCTGCTTTGATGGGAAAATAAGGATCTCAGAGAAGAAAGGTGTCATTCGGAAGAAGGGAAAGATAACTTTGAAATGGCCCATTCCTTGGTAGGTAAACAAGATTGGGAAGAGTGAATTTTTCTTTTTCTCTCACAAAGACCATAGGGCCATAACAGAAATCTCAAAAGAGGCAGGCTCTTCCACATAATCACTGTTGGTGACAATAGCTCAGGGTGAAATGGATAAGCAGAATAAAACGAGAATGACATCACAAGGAGTAAATATTGCAGTAATGGATGGCTTCAATTACTCTGACATGGACTGGAAAACTATATGTCTTTGTCATGGTGAAAAGGCATTGTTATGTCAAACAGTAGGACTAAACCTCTAAGCTTGCAAGTTTTAACTCAGGGTGGTTCTACATGGGTACAAAATGTGACCTCAAACTGGTATGGAACAAAGCAATTCTTTTTGAGTTTTACTTGGGACTAAACCCTGTTTGACCTCCTTTATGCAAAGCAAGTCGTCTATCCCGGAACCGTGACTCAGTCTCCAACAGTTGTTTTGGCTTTAATCCTTACAGCTCTGAAACTTAGGTTTGTAATAATAAACATCTTCATCATGCCGCAATTTAAATATGAGAAATGTTCACAATGTTCAGAGTTACCCTCTTAATATTTTCAGTGTGGCTGTTCTTTTTTTTCCATTTCGGAACCTTTTTATTCAGGCAAGCTTTTAAAGGAGGTTTTAAAGATCACATCATGGTATGCTGTGGTTTTAGCTTTGAATATGTTCTAATCCATTTTTATGCGTTTTATCTGTAATTTTTTAAAAATACCATCAATATTTAATTCTATTGTAGTATTTGTATATTTGTGGATTTTAAATTGTAAGCTGCTTTGAGTCTCCTTGGTGGAGAGAAAAAGTGGAGCATAAATAAACACCATCGTAATAGAATAATAATGGAAATAGCTTTTCTATCTTTCTATGTTGCTATAGAGTGCTACAGTTAGGGATTTTGCCATTTCATTGCACATTGCACAAGCCAACAAGTATTTTTCATCAGATATAATTTTAGATTATTCTTATAGAGTTTTTTTTTGCTCTGAATTCAGATCTGTGTTTATTTTTTCTCTATTGCATGTAGTTTTTGCGATGAGGCTAATTGAATAATTAATGCATTTATGCGCTGATATCAATTAGATTCTATTTATATCAGTGCGTAAATGCATTAATTATTTGATTAGCCTCATCGTAAAAACTACATGTGATAGAGAAAAAATAAACACAGATCTGAATTCAGAGCAAAAAAAACTCCTCTATAAGAATGACCTAAAATTATATCTGATGAAAAATATTTGTTGGCTTGTGTTGCACTAATACTATGTAAAATACACAACTTTACAGTAGTTCGCTGTAATGTACCATTTGTCACATTTTTAAAAGTTGACGTGATAGGGGAAATACATATTTAAAATCAGCATAAAATTAATTTAAACTGTGCTATTCTCATTTCTGATGATTACAGAAAGTTTGTTTTTGTTGGCTTGTGTTATCAGTTTTTCTAGATTAGACATCATCTTCAGCACCATCTCCTTTCTAACAGAGCCTAGCCAGATACCTCACAAGGAAATCATAAGACAGCAGCTTTCCGCTGTTATTAGTCTCCAGTATTTAGTACTGATGTTCAGAAGCATTCCCCCTATGTCATGGGTAATAATTGTTTTTAGCTGTCACAGGAAATAGCGTCCCTGTGAGATGTTTTAGTTGCATCATTTGTTTGACTGTATCTCTTGCCAATTGTTGTGGAAGTTCCCACCTTCAGATGAACCATGTTTATGCTCTCCATATCTCAGAAGTACCTGATCATAAATATATCTTTAGAAGCAGCAATAAACTGGATTGCTTTTTTACTGAGAGCCATGGAGTCATCTGCCTCTCATTGCCTTTTATTACATTCACAGATGGAATGGTTTTTAGTGACAGGGTAACAGCAACCTGCCCATATAGAGTAGACTTTTCTAATGAAATCAGGATTCCCTTAGGAGCCACGCATTAAAACCATTATGAAAATGGAATTTTCCTATAACTTATGGCCTTCCTTCCCCCACCACAAAAGAACATACTGTAAATGTTCTGTCTCCAGTGGATACTAAAACTCAATACAGCTAAAAGCACCATGCCATATATGGAGACAGAAGATAAATAATGAATTAGTCAAAATACAATTGCACTTCAGTTATTAATAAAAGTTCACCTATATCTTCATGCCTATAGATATAGGGATGGATGGGTGGATAGATACATAGCTTATATGGAAAAAATTCTATGTAAAAAACAGAAGGCAGAGCAAAACTCAGTTTGATAAAAATCAAACAATACATTTGACTCTAAATCAAACAAATGTTCTGCCTGTTGTAGATTGTAGACATTAGATTAGATAGGCTTTATATTTAAGCTTCAAATTTTATTATTTTATACCGGTTTAGAGTAAATCAGCGTTCATGGCACTATTTATAGAAGGTGACCTAGCTACATTGATATATGTCCTTGTAATATCCAGATTCAATAGTGTTGAATCTGGATGTTATAATATGTGTTCTGTAGACTATCTTTTAAGATTGCTCAAAAACTGCATCTGCTCCAGGATAAGCATTTGCTTCATGATACGCCTATATACATACTGTATAAGTATACAGCCTGGTTTGTTAGGATTTATAATCTCAAATGGTTTTGGGAATCTCTTATCTGAAGGACTAACTACAATGATATGAGCCGGCCCAGATATTAAGATTAGTGTCTGACCACAAAAGCAGGCCCAATCTGGCATAGTTTAAAGGTAGGTTGGATATAGCACCTGACATTTTCTGTTCTTTTGTGTACAGTTGCTCATTACTATCCTTATTCCAAATGAATTCAGAATACAAAATTACTTTTTTTCCCAAGTTTCATATACGTTTTCACATTCTTTCAAGGGTAGTAATAAATATATATATGCTTGCTTTGAATACGTCTGAATTTAATATTTATAATTCCCTGGGTTTGGCTCTAAAAGACCCTTGATCTGTGAAAAATTGCTTTTCATATCCTGTTTCTCTTTCCACTATCTAATCAGCTAATTCTTTGCATTTACAGTGGGCCCTCTGTATCCACTAGGGTTTGTTTCCAATATCCATCAAGGATAGCAAAATCCATGGATGCTGATGTCCCTTATACACAGTGGTGTAGTAAAATGATTTCCCTGGTAAAATCAAGGCTTGCTTTTTGTATTTAAAAAAACCAATTTCAAGCTGTGGATATTTGTATTTATGGATACAGAATCCTTAGATTTGGAGGGCCACTTGTATATTCCCATTAGCTTTGTTTGGAACCTTAAAGGCGCAGAGCCTTCACGATCGTGGCTCCATATCTGTGGAATGCTTTGCCGATAGAAACACGAGCCATCCAAAGCTTACCTTCTTTCCAGAGGGCATGCAAAACATTTCTTTTTCGGCAAGCATTTGGCAAGCTGATTAGGTTTTTGTGTTTTAATTTGTATAATTGTATTTTATGTATTTTGTTCCTTGGATATTTGTAAACTGCTCTGCCTTTGGGGAGTGGCGGTATACAAGTTGAAAAAATAAATAAATAAATAAATAACAACAAACAACAAAAACTTTATTATGGTCACAGACCAGCACAAAGCGGAAATAAATAAATAAAGCTTCCATCATATAGAGCAGTCCATATCTGTGGACCTTACCTTCTGCTAAGCTATGCATTGGCAATTTTTGACAGCTTGCTACTCTGGGGCTTATCTGTGTATCATGTGCGTGGGGGTTTCCTGTTGTCTGTTCTTGCAACCCGCCACCCCACCACCACCACCACCACCACCTCTCTAAATGCAATGTTCATGGAATTTGGTTTCACTGTGAATTAAAAATATGTATACAGCCACAAAATCTGGCATCTGTGATCATGTTCCCATGAATTAGAACTGAAGCCCCTAGAGCATTCTTTCTTGTGATACAAAAATGACCTCCGTTGCTTGATCTTTAGGGCAGTGTTTCCCAACCAGTGTGCCGGGGCACACTAGTGTGCCATGAGCGATCATCAGGTGTGCCGTGGGAAGTTGGAACCTCCAATACTCTTTCTTCCCCCTCCTGCCGAACACTTTTTCTTCTCCGCTCAAGCTCCCTTCTTCCCAGCCTCGCTCTGCTCGCTTTGCCTCGCATTGCTCATGCTGCTGCCTCGCTTTGCTCAGTAGGGGAGGGGGGGAGGGAGGAAGAAGTGACCTGTGCAGGCGCTACTGCACAGACTCACCCCACGACTTCCTCCCTTCCCTCCTGAACACGCTCACATTGCTCCCGTTTTCAACCACCTATCTCTGTGAGATGAGCTTCTCTAGCCTGACTGCGTAAAAACTAAACACACAGAGAGACTGACAGCTGTTGAGCAAGACCTTCGTTTGTGTCTTTCTGCCATTCCTGCCAGGATATCATAAGAACATAAGAAGAGCCATGCTGAATCGGACCTCAGCCCATCTAGTCCAGCATTCTGTGTCACACAGTGGCCCACTAGTTGTACACGGGGATCTCGAGCAGAAGGGAGGGCAAAACCCTGACCTGCTCCCGACCCCCACAACCAGTACCCAGGGAAATCCTGCCTACCTCAACCAACTCCGAGGTGGCACTTGAATGTCCTTTTCAGTAACTACCGATACACTTGGTATCCATGAATCTGTCTAATCCTGCCTTGAAGTTGTTCAGGCTGACAGCTGTCACAACCTCCTCTGGAAGTGAGTTCCATAACCCAATGACCCTCTGGGTGAAGAAATATTTCCCTTTATTAGTCCTAACTTTCCTACTTTGGAGCTTCAGGGAGTGCCCTCTAGTCCTAGTGTTTTGTGACAAAGAAAATAGTTTTTCTTTATTCACCTTTTCTATCCCATGCATGATTTTATACACTTCGATCAAGTCACCTCTTAAACGCCATCTTTCAAGGCTGAAAAGACCAAGGCGTTGCAACCTGGTTTCATAAGGGAGCCGCTCCATCCCTTGGATCATTCTTGTTGCCCTTTTCTGTACCTTTTCCAGTTCCGTTATATCCTTCTTAAGGTGCGGAGACCAGAATTGTACACAGTACTCCAAATGTGGCCTTACCATCGATTTGTAGAGAGGTAATACAACATTTGCTGACCTATTTTCGATTCCCTTTCTGATCATGCCAAGCATAGAATTTGCTTTTTTCACTGCTGCAGCGCACTGGGTTGACATCTTCATTGAGCTGTCCACCAAAACCCCAAGATCCCTTTCCTGGTTTGTCTCGGAAAGCTTTGACCCCATCAATTTGTAGGTGTAGTTGGGGTTCTTTGCCCCGATGTGCATGACTTTACACTTGTTTAGGTTAAAATGCATTTGCCACTTCGTTGCCCATTCACTCAATTTCGAGAGATCTTTCTGGAGCTCTTTACAATCAGTTTCATTTTTAACTACCCTGAACAATTTAGTGTCGTCTGCAAACTTTGCTACCTCAGAATTCACTCCTACATCCAGATCATTAATGAATAAATTAAAAAGTAACGGACCCAAAACTGAACCTTGGGGTACGCCACTTCTCACCTCTTTCCACCCAGAGAAATGTCCGTTTATTACCACCCTTTGTTTCCTACAGTTTAGCCAGGTTCCAATCCAGGACAAGACCTGTCCTCTGATTCCATGGCTGAAGAGCTTATTTAGGAGCCTTTGGTGAGGGACTTTGTCAAAAGCCTTTTGAAAGTCAAGGTAAACAATATCAATTGGGTCCCCTTTATCTATGTGTTTATTTACACCCTCAAAGAATTCTAACAAGTTAGTAAGACATGATTTGCCTTTGCAGAAACCATGTTGATTTTCTTTCAGCAATGCCTGTTCTTCTATGTGCCTAGTCATTTTTTCTGTAATAATGGTTTCCATCACTTTGTCTGGAACTGAGGTTAAACTGACTGGTCTATAATTTCCTGGATCACCTCTGGATCCTTTCTTGAAGATCGGTGTTACATTTGCCTCCCTCCAGTCCTCGGGTACAGTGCCTGATGTTAGAGAAAGGTTATATATCTTAGCTAGAAGTTCAGCAATTTCACACTTGAGTTCCTTAAGAACTCTGGGGTGGATGCCGTCTGGACCTGGTGATTTGTTGACATTTAGTTTAGTAAGGCATATGAGAACATCCTCCTTGTTTATCTCTATCTGTTTTAATTCTTTTAATTCCCTCCCTGAAAGAACTGACTCAGCTGCAGGCATATGTTGTCTGTCCTCCTGTATGAAAACGGAGGCAAAGAAGTCATTTAGCCGCTCAGCAATCTCCTTGTCTTCGCTGATTTTCCCTTTCTGACCATTGTCGTCTAGTGGCCCAACTGCTTTTCTAGTTGGGTTCCTGCTTCTGATGTACTTAAAGAAGTTTTTGTTGTTTTTTTTAATATTCTTTGCTATGTGTGCCTCAAAATCTCTCTTGGCTTTCCTGACTGTTGCTTTGCATTTAGTTTGCCAGAGCTTGTGTTCCTTTCTGTTCTCCTCGGTAGGAAGAGCCTTCCATTTCTTAAATGAGTTTTTCTTCTTTCCAATCACATCTTTTACTTCATTTGTAAGCCATACTGGTGTCCTTTTGGACTTTCCATGCCTTTTTCTTTTTATTGGAATGCATCTTAGTTAGGCCTGTTTTAAGGTATTTTTAAACAGTTTCCAAGCATTTTGGAGGGATTTGATTTTTTTTACTGCTCCTTTTAGTTTGTTCTTTACAATTTTTCTCATTTTGGTGAAATTCCCTTTGTGAAAGTTTAATGTCTCCATGTTAGTTTTCACTGACAGTTTGCTATCCAAACTTACTATGTTGTGTTCATCGAAACAGGCCCAGGTTTCACACTGAGTGTATAAATACATTTAAAAACATATTAACTGTATTAGAGTGTCATTTTGTGTCATTTTCGTTGGTGGTGTGCCCCAGGATATTGTAAATGTAAAATCTGTGCCGCGGCTCAAAAAAGGTTGAAAAACACTGCTTTAGGGGATTCAAAATAACGTAGTAGTAGTTTAATAGTGATATATTATAGGCATTTGAACTATAGAAAGTGAAGGCTTGCACAGAGATGATGCAAGGATTATTACATCAAACTCATTTCTTGTGACAAAGGCTAGCAGCAAAGTGATGGCATGTTTGTTTCATATTTATTTATGACTAGCATGGGGACCTGGTGGTGCCCGGGTTATTTGAGAAAAAGGCTTTGTTTGTCTGTACTCCAAGTTTAATCAAATGTTGGCTGGGTTCAGTGGGTGCAGGTAGCTCCCATATGCAAGTCCCATCGTACATGGTCCATCCTCCTCCAAACCCCACCCTGATGTAAAGTGGGTCAAGGGACCTCTGTGTGCCAAGTTTGGACTGTGAGGGTTGCAGTGGTTTCAGGAAAAGAGTGAAGCTACTTCAAGTCCCATCATCCATGGTCCATCCTCCAAACCACACCAGGATGTAACGTAGGTCAATGGGGGCTCTGTGTACCGAGTTTGGTCCTGGCTTGTCATTGGTGCAAGTTCCTAGAATTTGGAGACCTAAAGATGGTCAAGGTTGGACATCTGCAAAGAGACTTAATAAGGGGAGTTAACAGAAGACAAAGCCAGACAAAGGACACAGGAAATTAATTAATTAATTAATTAATTTAAAACTTTTGCACCCTGACCTTCTCACCTCTATCGAGGGACTCAGACCGGCATAACAGTAAAAAAAATCCATGCTATACAATTTAAAAACAACTACAATAACATATTAAAATACATAAAAACCCAGCATAAAACCACATCACCATTAAAACAGTTCCACTCAATCTGGCTCAGACAATATTCAGACAATAGCCAATCTCAGCCTATTCTGGGAAGGCTTGGTTCCACATCAAGGTCTTCACCAGCCTCCTAAAGGACATCAGAGAGGGGGAAGATCTAGCATCACTTGGTAGAGAGTTCCACAGCCGAGGGGCGATCACAGAGAAGGCTCTGTCTCTCATTCCCACCAGCCGCGCTTGCGAAGCTGGCGGGACTGAGAGCAGGGCCTCTCCGGAGGATCTTAATGTTCTTGATGGTTCGTAGGGGAGAATCCGTTTTGACAGGTAAACTGGGCCAGAATCGTATAGGGTTTTGTAGGTTAAAACCAGCACTTTGAATTGTGCCTGAAAGCTAATTGGTAGCCAGTGGAGCTGGCGCAGCAAGGGAGTTGTATGCTCCCTGTACCCTGCTCCTGTTAGTAACCTGGCTGCCGAACGTTGGACTAATTGCAGCTTCTGAGCAGTCTTCAGAGGCAACCCCACGTAGAGAGCATTGCAGTAATCTATTCGGGACGTAACCAGAGCATGTACAACCATGGCCAAGTCAGACTTCCCAAGGTACGGGCGCAGCTGGCGCACAAGCTTTAACTGTGCAAAAGCTCTCCCGGCCACCGCCGAGACCTGGGGCTCCAGGCTCAGCGATGAGTCCAGGATCACTCCCAGACTGCGAACCTGTGCCTTCAGGGGGAGTGTAACCCCGTCAAGCACAGGCTGTAACCCTATGCCCTGTTGACCAGGAGTACCTCTGGTGAAAAAATATATTTTTGGAAGAAATCAAAACAATTCCAGACTGACCAGGAGTACCTCTGGTGAAAAAATATATTTTTGGAAGAAATCAAAACAATTCCAGTTAAGTTCTAAGCTTCTATCTGCTTCTTCAATTAATCATTTGTTAGTCAGACACTGGGCTGAGCTAGGGTACTATCTTCCTTTTTGTTTACTGCTACATCTTTTGTAGTGACTTTCCAACACTGTTCTTGTCGAGAATAGGGCACCTGAGAGTTAGCTCGAGGGACAAAAGAGTACCACTTCATTGGATTAAACAGGTCTGATTATAAATAAATACCATAAGCACAAATTAAGCCCACTGCAATAAATTATATTCTAAATTGAACATACATCCAAGGTTCAAAGGTTTCATGCATCTAAGCAGATGCCACTGCAGGACTTTACTGTAGTCCTTTTTTTCATATACCGCTCAGTAATATTTCACTTTTGGATGAAAATCTTAAAGCAATCTGTAACAATACAAAATAGGTAGAAATGAATAAAGGAATTTCCACTGTAAGGATTTTACCCTTTTATTCCCACTAAATCCATAAAATAAAACCCTACAACCTGATCCAAAGTAAGAAATACCTAGCAGTTCAAGATCCTCTGTCTCTCTAATTCTCCCTCTTTCTGAACTGAGGCGCAGTCCCTTCTTCAGAGTTTCCCTGCCCAATGGACCAAAACCAATAATTTATAGGCATATCTACATGGAATGGCTCCCCCAAAAACAATTGCTAAAACTCTCAAGCCTATTATCTTACTTCATAAGTTGGGCATGGCAAAAGTGGGGGAAAGCAGAGGGAACCGTCTTATTTCATTCCCTGCCATCTTTCAATGTCTTCTGGGATGGTTGGCTATCCCATGTTGTTTCCCATCATTTCACGTGGTTTCCCCACTTCATCCCCGGTTTCTGCAATTAGGAGTTAATGGCACCAGACTCCTGAAAATGGAGTCTTACGGCAGTTTTAACATGCTGGCAACTCTGATTCCCACAGCAGCCACTAAAAGTGACTGTGCATTGTGGGATGACTCCTTGCCAGCACCTGAAAACAGAAAAAAGACACAGAAGACTGCATCTGATGAAGTCCAAAGCACTGATCTAGACCAGGGGTTCTCAGAGTATGCTCCGTGGAGCCCTTGGGGGTTCCCATGCAGCATACTGTGGGCTCCACAGTTTTCTCCTCTCGCCTCCTCCAAGCTTTACCTCCTCTTTCCTGCTCCTCTCCTCCCCCACCCCTCCCACTTTCAAAAGCCTTTCCCCCTTGCCTTCCTTGCTTCCAAAAACCAATTTCTTTCCCACTGCTCAGGGGATGCTTTGATTGTGATTTTACTGCATAACAGAAGTTGGACTTTATGGCCCCTGAGGTTGCTCCTATTATTATTATGAAAGAGGCTGGGTGGCCATCTATTGGGGGGGGGGGGGGCTTTAATTGTGCTTTTCCTGCATGAAATAATATATAAATATTTTTTGAGGCTCAATTGGAAACTTTTGCTTCAAAAAGGTCTCTACAGCTGAAAAGGTTTAAGAACCCCTGATCTAGACCATGGGGATGTGGATTGGACTCCCTGCTCAGCCATGATGCTCCCTGAGAAGCCATTACAGCGTACATTTGGACATAAGAAACAGTTTCCTAGCATTCCAGGAAGGAAGTACAGAACCGTACTGTATTCACATCATCACTCTCCCCTCTTCTCCTGCATCACAGTTGCCAAAAGGAGACTAGAAAAGGTTTCGTGTTAGCTCATTTCAGTTCTTTTATATTAACAAGCCAGTTTGATCATCAGTGTATTGAGCTGTTTTGTTTCAATGAACAATAATAATCACAGTATATGGTGATTGGGACATGACAATGGAAGTAACTGAAAGAGAAGAGAAGAGGGAGACGAGACGAGACTTCATGAGTCATAGGCCCACTGCAGTTTGTTGCTGTAACAAATCATGCAGTTCTTCTTGCTTCGTCCTTTCTCTCTTAGCAGAGTTGTTGAGAGGATACAGTATGGTGCAATCAAAGTCCTTCAAGAAATATAGAACTGAATAAGTGTCTTGAATTCTAGAAGCTTAAAATAGGTTCATAATTCTTGCAATGTTTACCGTGAACCTGCAGAACCAAGGTCTGATATTTGAAAGATGCATCTATTCCCTGTCAGAGGTGATATGTACAAAGATGTGTACTAATCGTCCAGTGTGAAATGTTAACAAGGGAAGGGTGGTTCAGTTCTATCAGCTTATGTTGTTCAGTTACAATAGTGATGAAAATCAAGTGATGCCTTTGTAACTACAGAGAACAGGCCAGCCTTTATAAGCAGACAATGATTTCTTGTTTTCTTGTGATTGAGCTATATTTCAGCATTAATGTGTCTCATGACTCTGTGTTAAACAAAAGCATTACTGTTTAGGCTTTTAGACGATGATTAATTTCTTTGGATCCTACATAATTCTATGTGCAGCTGTACTAAACAGTTAAAAATCATAAGGTTCTCAACATACTGAAAATACAATAGTACCAGGGGTGCAAACACTGAGTGGATTGTACTACTTATTTATTACAGTACAAGGCATTGAATATTTGCATTTTTATGTCTGTGAGCCGCCCTGAGTTCCAACAGCGAGATGGGGTGGGATATAAATGAAGTGTTGTTGTTGTTGTTGGATAACACTGAATAGCAGCTGAGGTTTTGATCCTTTTGTTCCGTACATATAAGGCATGCTACAAAAAAGCCCACTGTGTACAGTGTAGTGTGTAATACAACATAGCAATGACTAAAATCATTTACATAATAATAGCAACAGAGATGGTTCCTGTTCATTTTGAGAACAAGAGGACTGGCACTTTGTCAGAAATGTCACAATGTATTTTCTTGTATAGGGCATCAAACAGCTCAGAGCTTCTAAAAGGTACAGTACATTTTTGGACTACAACCTCGCAAATCCCCCAGTCCATACAACTACTAGCCACATTAGCATGCAGAGTTGTGACTCTCTGAGATACTGAGGAGATACTGAAGTAAGAAATAACTCAGCATCTCCCCCTCCCCAACCCATTTTAGGGTTGTTCTGATGCTGTGCCAAGAATCTTTGCATGCTCATCTGGGAGAAGCATGCACTTACAAGGTCAGCTTGTTCATTCATGATTTGTGAATAAGAGATTATATTCAGTCAGCAGCATTCAGAGATCCAAGGCCAGCTGAAGGATAAGCCCTTCAGTAGTTTCACCAAAATTTGAAAATACTATTAGATGATATGGCTGTTTAAAATCTGGAATAAAATACATGCATGTGCCACAGTTTTGCCCTTTTGAACTTCGTAACAATTTTTATCAAGTAATTTTTAATTTTGTCACTCTTGTTGACTCATCAAATGTAGTGACATTAGATTAAGTTTAATAAACAATGGAATTTTGAATCTTACAATGACAGAACCTTTAAAAATCTTTATCTTCTATTTGCTATAATTAATAGGGCACTCCTATATACCTTTATTTAGAATGGCCTCATTTCTCTAATAAAATAATGCAGTAATTCAGTATATGGGGGTCTGTTGGAATCCATTAGGGTTTGGTGCTGGAAGCGGGGACCTTTCCAAGGACAACAAATCCGTTGATGATTATATATGGACTTGAACATGATGAAACAATATGTCTGCCTTATATAAAATCACAAAATCAAACTTTGCTTTTTGGATTTTTTTAAAGGTGAAATATTTTCAAGTCATGGTTGGTGGATCTGTGGATTCAGAATCCACTGATATGGAGATCCAACTGTAATTCCCTGTTTAAAAGGTAGTGAATAGTATACATTGTATAGTTGCTGACTCTGCTCTTTGTAATCAAGGAAAAGAAGTGTGGACAGCTTGAGTAAACATGGGGATAGTTCTGAGTTGCAGCTGGATTTTATACTTTCACAAATGGAAGATCAACAACTACTTCATTTTTTCTTCCCATTAAACCCTGGCAGAGTCATAGATACAGCCTGAAATCATCCCCAAAGCTAGGAGATCCTCTTGAATATCTGTCCTCTCTTCCCACTTCCCACTTTAAGACTGTAATCAGAGGCAGACTCCATGGCTTGACATCAGTTTATTTATTTACTTACTGTATCTCTAACCCGCCCTTCTCAACCCCCGGGGGGCGCTCAGGGTGGCTTACAATGCACAATTAGATGCCAGCAACAATACACAATATAAAACACTAATACAACAAGATTAAAACATCAAAATAAGAACATTAGCTATCCAGTTAATTTTAAAATTCTATCTATAAAATCCACATGCAATCAATCAATCAATGGGGGTGCCGTATTTCATGTCTGTCGTTAAAACAGTCCATTCCGGGTAAAGTGCTGCAGTTACTGTGCAAAGGCCTGGTCCCACAACGTCAAATGTCATTTACCACCCTGGCTCATAAAGTATTTGGAAAAACTCAAAAGCTTCCACAGTGTTTATGATCTTTGGGTTGATCTAATAAAAGGATAACTGACGTTTTATTTCCCACATACAAACTTCTGGTTAGTCCTGCTGTTTTTTACTTCTTGGTTTTTGCAAAGTTGCAGAGCACAGTGTTAGTTTATCCTCCTGTTTCAATCTGAAATTGTTTTAAACTGTTACTTTTTCAATCTGTATGCTAAAATGGAAATGTAAATATTTTAAAACAAATTCATGCATAAAGGAGCGGCACTGATATACAGCAAACTAGACTTGATGCTATTGTCTATCATGTGAGTAGTGAGTTTGGGAGTTGATGCTTGTGCGAGAGAGAGAGAGAGAGAGAGAGAGAAGGGGGGGGGGGAAATTGCAGGTAGGGGACATGATCTGGCAAAAAAACTAAAAGTCAACCCCGCCCTTGGCTTTGAGTGACCACTTTGGAATTAACTTGCTCTTTCTGATCTATTGCCTGTTACTTATTTTATTTATTTATTTCGATTTATACACCGCCACTCCCAGCAGCTCGGAGCAGTTTACATAGATAAAAGGAACACAATATAAAACAACAGTCTAAAACAGTGACAATTTAACAGTTACAAACATGGCCCGAAAGCCTGTTGAAAGAGGAAGGTTTTGCAGGCCCTCCTCATTCTCTCTCCCTCTTTCCTTCTCTTCCCTTTCCCCCCTCTTTTACATTCTCGCTCTTTCCCCCTCTCCTTCTCTCTTGTTTTATCCCTTTCTTTTCTTTTTCTTTCCCTCTTCCTTCCCCTCCTTGTTTCTCCTTTCCTTCTCTTTTCCTCTCTCTTTTTTCTCTCCCTTTCTTCTCCTATCCTTCTTTTTTATATCCCTTGCTTTTCTTTTTCCCTTCTACTTTTCTTCCTTTTTTCTCCCCTCCCGTTCTCTCTCTTTCCCTTTTTCTTTCTCTTGCCTTCCTCTTTCCCTTCCATTCTCCTCTTTTTTATCCCTTTCCTTTCTTTCTGTCTTCATTGCCCTCCTTTCTCTTCCCTTCTTTCTATCCCTTCTCTCCCTCTCTTCTCGTCTCTTCTCCTCTAGCCCTCCCTTTTCTCTTGATAATCCTTTTTCCTCTTTCATTCTGTCACCCTCCCTCCCCCCTCTACTTCTCTCTTTCCTTTTTTCTATCTATGCCTCATTTTCTCTTTTGCTCTCTTTTCTCCTTTTCTATTGCTCTCCTTCTTTCTTCCTCTTCTTCTCTTTCTTTTTCTTTCTCTTTCCCTCCCTCCTCTCTCCTTCTCTCTTACTTTTTATCTTTCTTCCTCTCCTCCTTTTCTCTCTCTCTTGCACTTCTTTCTCCCTTCCTTTTATTTCTTTTCTCCTCTCTCTTCCTCTCCCTCCCTTTCTCTCTCTTGTGCCTCTCTCCCCCTTAACATCAAAGCAGCCTCCCTCTAACAAAGAGACCTTCTCATCCACATCCCTGTTCAAGTCTTTGCAAATTCATCCCTCCTCTTGGGATATATAGGCAATCCCAAGTTACAAAAAAGATAGGGTCTGTAGGTCTGTTCTTATTTATTTATTTCGCATATTTGTATCCCATCCTTCTCTCTCACACACACACACACACACCCGGGGGGACGGGGACGGGGACGGACACTCAGGGCGGCTTACAACAGGCAGCCATTTGGTGCCATAATACAGATTCATAAATAACAAGTGCAATAAAAACAGTAAAACATAAAAGTTGAATGTGTATGTAAGCCAGAACAGGTAAATTTCTTCAGTGTAACTCCAGTCATATATAATTACATATTGTTTTTGTGATTAATCACTATGCTTTAATTATGTTCAATATGTAACAATGAAAATACATCCTACATATCAGACATTTACATTACGATTCATAACAGTAGCATAATTACAGTTATGAAGTAGCAACAAAAATAATTTTATGGTTGGGGTCACCACAACATGAAGAACTGTATTAAAGGGTCGCAGGTTGAGAACCTGTAATAATGCAGGTTGAGAACTGGTGCTCTAAGGTATTGTAGTACAGAATTTTTCTTCAGACGTCAAAGTCTGAAAATCTTCATCACACATCAAATACCTGTCTTGTTTTATTTATTTATTTTTCCATTTATATATACCGCTCCATTCCCATAGGCTCAGGGCGGTTCACACAATGAACATATGCAGTAGAAACATAATAAAACAACAATAAAACATCAATAAAACCACAATAAAACACAATAAAATGTGTTTTATTTCATATGTTGGCAATGTGTGAAATTGTTATGGAAGATTTGTGATCAGTCACATAACTGGAAAATAGAAAACAATATATCTATATATATAAAATGAGAGTGGTCGTGGGATGACTGGTATAGACGGGAAAACTACTGCCCCCTCAGGCACAAAACCCACCAAATACATTTCTCCATACCACTAGGTACCTATAGGGCACAAAAAAACCCACCTTCCTACCTTCCTACCCCCCCAACATCAGCCCCCCCAAAACCGCCCATTGCCTCCCGTTCTGCGCTGGCCGCGAGCGAAGAACACAGGGAGAGCAATCGCGCAGGCGCACTCCAAAACCCCCTCCCCAACACACCAACCCATCCCGTCTCCCTCTCTCCCCACTCACCCTGTCCCCCGCGGTTGCAGCGACCGCGCCTGGAAGAAGGTAACCTCCCGGGCTTACCTTCTTTCAGGCGCCGCTGATGCAACCGCGGGGAGCACGGCGGAGGCCACATCGCCGATCTCCGACCCTGCCTCCCCATGGGCGGGAAGCAGGGCCGGAGATCGGCGAACCGCCCTCCGCCGCCGCCCCCCACGGATGCAGCGACCGCGCCTCAAAGAAGGTAAGCTCCCGGGCTTACCTTCTTTCAGGCGCCGCCGCAGCAACCGCGGGGAGCACGGCGGAGGCCAGATCGCCGATCTCCGGCCCTGCCTCCCCATGGGCGGGAAGCAGGGCCGGAGATCGGCGAACCGCCCCTCCGCGCCGCCCTCGCGGATGCAGCGACCGCGCCTTAAAGAAGGTAAGCTCCCGGGCTTACCTTTTCTTTGAGAGGCGCCGCAGCAACCGCGGGCAGCGTGGCGGAGGGCGCATCGCCGATCTCCGGCCCTGCCTCCCCATTCGCGCCAGGGCGGGAGACAGGGCCGGAGATCGGCCATCCGCCCTCCGCCCCACGGATACAGCGACCGCGCCTCAAATAAGGTAAGCTCCCGGGCTTACCTTCTTTGAGGCGCCGCCGCAGCAACCGCGGGGAGAGCGGCGGAGGGCGGATCGCCGATCTCCGGCCCTACCTCCCCATGCGCGCCAGGGCGGGAGGCAGGGCGAGAGAGAGGGACTGATAGAGACAGAGGGGGAGGCCTAAGACAGAGAGGGGGGGAGGAAAGATAAGGGGGAATCAGAGAGAGAGAGATGGGGGTGGAGAGAGAGGGAGAGTGAGACAGAGAGGGACGGGAAGCGAGAGAGAGAAAGGGGAAATCAGACAGAGAGAGGGAGGGGGGAAAGATAGTGGGGAAGTGTACATACACAGACACATACATACACACACACACACAAACGTACGCACACACATGCAAACACATACACACACAAATACATACAAACAAATATACACATACATACACAAATACATACACAGACACACACATGCGTACACATACACATACAGACACACACACAGACACACAAACATACATACACATACATACACACACATACACATATATACACACACAAAACACATTGTCACAACATTACCAACCCTAACATACCCACACTTCCTCACATCTCCTAAATAGGGCACAGCAACGCGTGCCGGGTTCAGCTAGTATATATATATATATAGAGAGAGAGAGAGAGAGAGAGAGAGAGAGAGAGAGAGAGAGAGAGAGACTGTGAGCCCCTTAGAACATTGTTCTCAAAAAACATGCATAGGATTAACTGTTAATCCCCTAAATTTGGATTGTGATTTCTTTCCTATCAAGATTGTTTTTTAAATACCTCTTTATGTCTTCAGTATCGCTTTGTAAAATCTGCAGTCTCCATTAGTTAATTACATTCTGTGGTATTACACTCATAGCCTTTACATTACTTTATTCCATTAATACTTCAGATATTCTTTTTGTATTGCATGCTATAGGAAAGGATTTGTTGCATATTTGTTGCAGACAATAGTGGATAATGTTTGTGGCACATGCAGATGCTATGTTCCATCTGTACCTAAAGGGCAGTCTGGATGAAAGAGAAACTAGAGGAAAATATTCATGCTAGGAATTCAAATACATACTGACATGTCTGTAGAATTAGTAAAGATGCAGACTGCAGAGAGAATCTAATATATCTCTCTATAAGTAGATTAGGAATCTGAGGCTAAACAATTCTCTGTGCAGCTGTTTTATCAGTACCCATCCAGAGAAATATATGCTGTACTACCAATAAAGACTTTTCCTGATGCTGAAATGTTTAGCAAAGTTAATAATGTAGATTAGATAGATTAATCTGTTTAAAATCTTTTCATCAATTAAAAAATGTGCTGCCAGTTGATTAGACAGACTAGAAAAATACTACTTTGTATATGAGAATTTATATAAAGCAGATGGCAGAGTCCATTCTCTCTTCCTAGACAGAGTGCCTCTTCTAACATGGTGTATGATCTAAAACCAAATCAAAGCTTATGAAATCATAATTAATGTTTTACATAAATTGTTTTATGTAGTATAAATAATTATTTAATGCTGATGCAATGAATTTCATTTCTTTAATTAATAGTCCTAGTAAAAAAGTAGGTATTTGAGAAGTCCAAGCACTGATTGGATTTAGTCATCCATATACTCTATCTAAACTATGTGATTTCATAGATAATATAGAATTTATTTCTTACATGGCCTTCACTGGGCTTCATGTTTCTGCCCAAGGGAGCTTACAATGTTAATTGCACAGTTAATGCATACAGGTAATTTAATTAATAACTTGTTCTTCAAAACTAATTATCAAGGTTTTTGTTGTTATCAAATTGATTTTGACCTGGTGATCCTATGAATGAGAAGCCTCATTGTCACCCTGTCATCCACAACTTTATTTAGATCTTGCAGACTCAGGGTTCTGGCTTCCCTGATTGACTCTATCCATCTGTAGTGCAGTCTTCTACATTTCCTATTGCCTTCTACCTTACTGAGCATTTAAAATTTTTGTTGTTGTTGATTTATAGTACAAAATATGTGGAGAAGGGTCTAATGGCTCTCTTGAAACCAACTTCTGTAGAGGATAAGTTTACAATATCATCTGCACAGATTGATCAGTTTGCTAATAGGGAGGGGAGAAGGTCTGCATTAGATAGGGACTTTACCAAATTATTAATATAAATATTTAACAATAAAGAAGCTACGATACAACTTTGTTTCACAAAGGTCACAAATATCCTTGTGGGATGCATTTTACTATAATTGTATAGTGTGCGATGAGTTTTTATAAACTATGGTTTAGGGAAGGGATCTTCAATTTAGTCCATATTTAGGCTCCGAGGATACTATTAAATGCTGACTTGAAATTGTAAAAGGCTCTTTTCTCTTCAGACTGTATAAATCAGTACATGTGATAGACATATGTGTGAAATCAAAGGTTGGCTGTTTGCATCACTGGGACCTCTTCACACAATGGGTTTTTTTTTTGCCCCGTTATTCCACTTGTTGATGGGGCCTACTAAGTATCATTAGACAATGCTGGCTTGGCCCCACTCATATTCCTCCTGAAGAGGAGGGGAAGCATCGCAAAATGCTTCCTCCTCCATAATGGAGACGAAAGTATTTTCCGGATAGTTCCAACAGAGCTACCCCCCTCCCCCCTTTTTCTCCATATGATGGGGGAAAGGACAATAGGGCAACGCAACATGCCTTGTGCTGTCCCACCATATGTTGGGGGAAAGATGGTGGGCATGCAAGGCACCATGAGGCACCCTGCATGCCTTCCCTTTTGCAGGCGACTGCCAGTGAAATGGTACAGCCCCAGGGGCTGTGTGAAGAGGTCCTACGTTTAAGTGAAGCTATAACCTAGATTTCACAGTGCTTCTAATGCCATGAATCCACATTCCAATGTATGTTTTGAAATTATATTTTTAAAGTAATATAGTAAACTGAACAGAACAGATTTTATGAATTACTTTTTAAAAGTAGTCCATAAACATACTTTACAATAAAGCGATACAGACAGAAATCAATGTCTAGCTAATAATCAAGCTGGATCTTTAAATGTAGACTTAATCACACAATACTAATTAAATCAATTGCTTTTTCTTAAATGCCTAGCATTTTAAATTATAATGTTTCAAATTCTGTTAAAAGGGATATGAAATAAAAGACAACTAAGAAAATAATTGTCTAGCATTATTCTGCTGCCTTTTAGCAAAATCTTCAATTTAATCTGAGCACATTAGCAAATATCATTTTAAGATACTGATATGCTAGAACATATTGGTAGGCCAACAAAAGGCCTGTTTGCAGAATCCAGTCCACCATGTCTTTTATGTGGCCCTCCAGATATTGAACTACAACTCCTGTATTCTCATCTTTAGACTTCATGATGAGAGTTGATATGAATTCTGATACAATCATATCTGGAAGGCTGCAGTTTATTCTATTTGGTCAGAATAAATTGTCTCTGTTGATTACAATTATGTCTCACAAATTAATTAGGCAGTAAAACAATACTTGCAACTAGAACAAAAACTGAATCTACTCAAAGCAAACCTTTTGCAGCAGGATGCATGTATCACTTCTTCAGATTGTGCTTGGGTATTAAAGAGAACTCAATAAATTATTCATGTTCCTGTATCTTACATCATCTATCAGAAGATATATTTGACAGCCTTTGAATCTCTTCAGATAATTCATATTGTTTCATGTTTTCTTGCAGCCATCACTTTTGGTTGAATGTATCCCTCTAACCTTCCTGATTCTTTCCTGATTTATCTGAATAAATGGGTTTCTGGTTATTCTCTATGCCATTTCAGAGTAGATGTAGATGTTGAAAGGCCCTGGCAAAATATGTTAGGATTTGAAAAGAGATGCCATTATGTAATGGGTTAGCTGGAAAGGGATGTGTGACCAGCTGATTGGCTGGGCATGCCAGGAATGAGGGTTCTGATTGGCTGCTGCCTCTGGCTAGTTGCTGAGACCGACGGTTCTAACAGTCATCCTGCCATTTCATTTTGGACAGTGAAGAGATATTGCTGGCTGACAACTATCTTGAAGACTGATCATTTTAAGGCATGAGGCTTATTTTAAAGACTATTTAAAAGGACTATTTTATTCCTCTGATCTCTGCTTGTATTAAAAGAGACTGATATATATCTATATATATATATATATATATATATATATATATATATATATATCCTGTTTGAACTTTTGAACTAAAGATACTGTCACTTGTTTCACCAGCCTGACAGGATTGTAATCTCCAGATCTGCTAACTTTGCGAAAAGTCAGAACTGGAAAAAGATACACGCAAACAGTGAAGGGATGTTGTTGTTGTTTGACGGGGGGGGGGGGGTTTCCTGTTGCCTCCCCAAAGAGAAAGAGAATTGTAATTAGGGGCTATTAAGGATGAGCTTGAGAGCATGATAAGGCTCAATGTGTATAGACCAGCAGAGTTACCTGTGGGACGCAATCTCATTGATACCAGGTGGATCTTTAAGCACAAGGTAGATGCTGATGGTAAGGTAAGGTATAAGGTAAGACTAGTGGCGAAATGGTTTACACAGGTAAAGGACATACAGATTATACTGGCATATTCTCCACAGTCAGTTCTAGTTCAGTTAGGTTAATTTTAAGCATTGCAGCTTGTTTAAATTTATTAACTTATCATTTTGACATCAGCACTGCATATTTAAATGCTGATTTAAAGGAGGCAATTTATATTGTGCCACCACCCCGGACTAAAACCAGGGATAATAGTGTGACTTATCGTTTACAGAAAGCTCTTTATGGATTAAAACAGGCAGGACTTGCCTGGCACAAATGTTTGAGTGAGGTTCTAGTTGAGAAAATGGGTTATGTAAGGAGTAGAACAGACCCATACATGCTTACACATGGACAGAACCAAGACTATCAATGATGATTGATGATTTATGCTTTTTGGCAAGGTCGCTGCAAGAAATTTGAGAAGGAACTGGGGAATCATTTTAAATTAAGAAATGTAGGCCCTGTACAGTATTTTAGGTGTAAATATTGGAAGGGATGGCTTCATTTTAAGCCAGAAAAATAAGATGTTTCATTTGCAATTAATTTCCTGAGCCAGTATGCAAGCAAACCCACCATGCCTGCTTGAAATGGAGTAAAGAGGGTTATACGATATTTAAAACATTTGGCAATATTGAATGATTTGTGTAATTTTGAATATATTGCTTAAATGAAAATGTGTTACTTTCCTACAACAATTAGGTGCTCATTAGGTAGATTGCGATCTACTGGTAGATCGCGTAGGGCGTCCTGGCAGATCACAGGCAGGGCGGGAGGAAGGCTCAGTCCTGCCCCGGAAGCTCCCAACGCCGCCCAGGTGCAGAAGGAGGTTGGACTGGATGGCCCTTGGAGGTCTCCCCCTATTCTAGGAACCCATTGTTGTTGTTGTTGTTATCAGAGGCTGAATGGCCATCTGAGAGGAATGCTTTGTGTTTTTCCCTTATGGCAGAAGGAGGTTGGACTGGATGGCCCTTGGAGGTCTCCTTCTACTCTAGGAACCTGTTGTTGTTGTTACTATTATTATTAGTAGTAGTAGCAGAGGCTGAATGAATATTATTATCATTATGAATAAATTCAAGGGCTTATTATACTCACATTATTTGAATTCAGTCTTAAAATATATTATATGGCTCTCACTGAAATAAATTTCCAAATATGTTGCTTTTATGGCTCTCTGAGTAGTGGGTAGGTAGATCATTTCGACTTGGTTGTTTTATAAGTAGCTCGCATGCTTAAAAAGTGTGAGCACCCTGGCCTAAGCTCTTCACTGTAGCTAGGGTTGCCATATGTCCCTTATTCTAAGGGACGTCCCTTATTTCGGCCCCAAATTTTGTGTCCCTTATTTTCAGATCCTGTCCCTTATTTTCAGCTCCTGTATTGACGGGACAGGTGGCAGCAGGAGGCGAGGCTGGGCCAGCACATATACACACATACTTCCTTCCTCCTCCTCCATCCTGCTACCCCTTTTGGCACCTCCCGTTTCCTCTCGCCTCCCTGCGCGCGGCTGGGAATTGTAGTCCAAGACTGCCTCCTTTTGATTGATAGGTGTGCGCAGCCCTTTTGGGTGGGACTCCATTTCCCAAGAGCCCTCGCTCCCAGGGGGAGGAGGAGGAGGAGGAGGAAGAAGGGGGCCTGCTGGTCTTAATGGCACCACTGGTGAGCGGTCTGAGGGAGCTGCAGGGAGATGCAGGTCTGCATGGAGCTGCTGATCATGGAGACCCAGAGCCAGGTCTGCCGTGCCTTCGCCCACCTCGACCACAGGGCCGCCTTCACTGTTGACCGCTGGGAGAGGAAGGAAGATGACTCCCTGCCAGGCACACAAATCACAGCCACACCGGGGCTGAGGGGCGGGTGGGGGTCTCTGGAGGGCTTTTGAGCCGGACGGGCATCTGTCGGAAGGGCTTGGGTTGTGCCTTCTTGCAGAATGGCCCAAGTAGATGATATTGCCCTGAATGCATGCGAAAGGAGGCTTCTGTTAGACCCCAGTCTAAAGATCAGTCAACAGTGTGATGCCACAGCTGAAAAAGCCAAGGCTGTATCACAAGGAGTATAGTTAGGGTTGCCTAACGTTTGATTTTCAAGTTTTTATGAAGTGTCCCTTATTTTTGTGAAAAATCCCGTAATTTTAGGTAAATGTCCCTTATTTCTTATATCAAAAAGTGGCAACCCTAACTGTAGCAGATGGAACTAAAGGTACACCGTCAAAGGTGGGCAGCGAGCAAGTTCTGCCAGCCGACCAGGCCATAAAATCTCAGTCTTCACTGGATTCACCTTTAGTCTGCTCGTAGCCATCCCGTCACGGCCTCCAGGCATTGAGAGAAACTGTCAGGAACCGAGGTTGCTCCTGGCTCTAAACACAGAGAAGCTGGATACCGTCGGCGTACTGATAACACTCCAAGCCAAAACTCCGAACCAGCCTGGCAAGTGGTTGAACATAGATGTTGAACAGGACAGGAGAGAGGATAGCCCCCTGAGGCACCCCACACAAGAGGGAGGGATCTCTCGGAGACTTGACCTATCCACTCCACTCGCTGGAGAAATGAATCAAACCACTTGAGGGCCAATCCTTGGATTCCAACTGCGGCCAGATGCTGAAGCTGTCAGGTTGCGCCCAAGGGCAGTTAACATAATAATAAACTGCCTGGACTCAACTGACAATTGTTACATTTGATACAGCAGAGAAGCTGCAGTTGCTAAGGTATCAAATGGAGGGAAGTAGGAGGAGAGGCAACTGAAGGAGTCTGCCCGAGCCACTTGGAAGGGGCGACCAAGAAATCCAAATAATAAATAAATGAATAAAGGAGGGAGTTAGGCGTTTTGGTGGGAAACTGTTTGAGTGTTTGAGCGTTTGGGTGGGAAACTCTTCAGTTCTCTCTTTTTCTTGCTGTAAGAAGGAAGAACAATAAACTGCTTATTCCAGCACCATCGGTGTGAGCGTGGCTTTTGTTCAAAAACCTACCAGCTGACAGAAGCAGCAAGTCATAGTCCACAGTGTCAAACGCTGCCATGAGGTCAAGGAGCACTAGCAGCACCGAGCCAGCCCGATCATGTTGTTGACTGATTTCATCCATAATGCCCACCAGAACAGTGTCAGTCCCATGGCCAGGGCGGAAACCGGATTGAAAGGGGTCCAGGCCATTTGTTTAGTCCAGAAACTGCTGCAGTTGGCCCGCTACTGCACGTTCAATCAGCTTGCCTAAAAATGGGAGATTTGAGACAGGACGATAGTTGGTAGGTGATGTAGGGTCCAGGTTCGGCTTTTTTAGAAGGGGGCGGACTATTGTTTCTTTTAAGCTGTCTGGAAAAACTCCCTGCTCCAAGGAGTTGTTGATTATGCTCCTTAGGGGGTCTTGCAGTCCTTCTAGGCACTCTTTAACTAACCAAGAGAGGCACGGGTCTAAGGAACAGCTGGTCGATCTTGCAGCCGCCAGAATCCTGTCGACCTCTTCTGCGTCCAATGGCACAAATCGGTCAAGAGTAGAACAATTGGTCAGTCGTGGGGCCTTCCGTTCACTCGTCATGTCAGCTAAAGGAGGCAGCTCTTTGCGGAGCAAGGCAATCTTGTCTGCAAAAAACTTTCTATCCCTGTTCAAACTTTTGAACTAAAGTAAAGATACTGTTATTTGTTTTACAAGCCTGAGTGACATTTTTTGTACTGCATGATATATCTTGGTTTAAATTCTGTGGTAAAGCTTCTGCTTATTCTGCTTATTTACATTTACTAACCCTCACGAAATAGTCCTGAGGGCAGTAAATGCCTACTGCAAGGTTTGAAGCACAAAGTTATAGAACAAAACAGTACAGGATGCAGAAAAAAAGATTAAATCATCATTCCAATATAAGAGCCCCTTTTAAAATCATGGAGCCTTCTGGGCCCATAATGCGGACATTATAGTTGAAAGAATCCATACCATGGGTGATGAACAGATTACTGTGTTATTAATCATGCTTGGCTAGAAACATATGGTTAAGCTATGACAAACAGTTTATAGTCTTGCCAAGAGAAGCTTTTATTCTTGGAAA